>JANAVB010040218.1:23086899-23256453 GCA_029216955.1 Iris pallida | reverse complement strand
AACAAAAACGACAAAAAACGGACAAAAACAACAAAAAAATGACAAAAACGAACAAAAAAACAAACAAAAACGAACAAAAACGAACAAAAATAACAAAAAACGAACAAAAAACGACAAAAAACGACCAAAAATGACAAAAATCGACAAAAACCAAACAAAAAACAACAAAAAATGACAAAAAACGAACAAAAATGACAAAAAATGAAAAAAAAACGAACAAAAACGACAAAAAACGACACAAAAGACCAAAAAAAAACGACCAAAAAACGAAAGAAATGAACAAAAACAACAAAAAAACGACAAAAACGAACAAAAAGATCAAATTATAGCATACCAACCTTCCGCTTAAGTTGTAATGTAATTGCGATTACATAGGTTTTATGATGTAATTGAGTTTAGAAGAAATTGATGTAATGTAATCAAACTTGTAATCGCGATTACATTACATCTAATTTTTTTGTCCAACCAAACACCCGAGTTAGATTGACAACGTAATGCCAATTACATTACGTTGTCCAACCCTGCAAACCAAACGGGCCCTTAGTGGTCAGTAAAATTTTAAATTAGAAGTATGCTAGTTAAATATTATTTGACATAAACATAATGTATATATTTCTTTATAGTTATACAATCATAAACTTGATTTATGAATCCGGAAGCATAGAAATTGGCGGACCCAGAGAGGATACCACATATGGGAGCTAAATACTGTGGAGCTGGTGCATTTCTTTTGGGTTCTACTATTAGATGAGGTTAAATTTCTAATCTATGATGTTCATCTAATCTTAAGTCTCGCTAAGCGTTGATGACCTCCACGCAACACTTTCCAACTCCTAATTGGCGAGAAGACGATCATACTATAGGATACGACAAATATACTAGGGTTATTTATTTTAATGCCCTGTCCCGCTCAATTCATGCAATGACGTTTGAACTTAGCTATGCAACGACTTGCTCGAAGTCCTGCTCGGTCGAGACAGCTCCTCGCTTAAGTGGATGGCTTCGGTGAACTTGTCTCAGCTTAGTCTTCACACTAATAAAAGAAAGTTTTCATTGCACTGAATATGCTTGAATAAAAGAGATGAATCCACATAGCTAAGGAAATAATCCCACTGAGTCAAGTATGCGTGTAAAACATAAAAAAGTGTCATAATGTTGCTTAGATGTTCTCTACGATGGTTTTCAAAGTTGGCACTGGGTCCTTTGATCGCACGATTGAGTTAAACAAAGTTATGCCACGAGCTATCGATGTCATAGCGGGCATGTCCCATGATCTCACTGCTTGTCATAGTAAAAAGGTCCCACAGTTGGCTTAGAAATGTGCACGACGTGCTTTCAAAACTGTCACTCGGTCCTTCGTCTCATGGCTTGGGAGAAGAAAAGATGATTTGTGTTCCCACAAGGCTATGAACTTAGCATAGTCATAGGCGTCGCACGGTATAGATGTTTGGTAAAGTACACACTGTTCCACCATCCAATGCTTGGTATAGCAAATCTTCCCACAGTCTCAATGTACGTTCACATTGCAAGGCTTGGTATAGCCTTTGCCCGTCCCACGGGTTAAGTTATAGCACATGGTTTATGGCACGATCGTGGCACTGATATGGAACACGGTTGGTTAAAGTTATGCTAAAAGACTATCAATTAGTCATTCATGAGTTTGAGTCAAAAGGATATGAAAACAATGAAAATATATCGGGACTGCAGGTCAGTCGTCGAGGCAATTTCTGGTTTGTCGGTTAGGCCATGCATTTACATCGAGTCTAGATGTCGTCGTAGGTGCGTGGTCATGGACAACTTGTGCACAAAATTTTGCATCCTCGAATCGGTAGCCTGGGGCCACAGGACGGATTTGACCTAGGAGGGTAGCAAGGTAGTCAAGCAAGAACACGCCGCGGTGATTCGAGGACTTCAGCAAGGCTAGCTACCCTTGGATGTAAGGGTCTCGTTTACACGACCTACATGTCCAAGATGGCTTGAATTGCAAGTGACATTTTATATAGATAAGTTGGTGTGTTGAACGATAATCTGCATGTATGGTGTCGGTCGAATCAAATGAAGTACAATCACGGCACGAATTGAGTCAAGAAGATGTGCACGTTATGCAACACAATTAAGAAGCCTAAGATTTGGCTATAGCAGAGACACGTGCTTCGGCACAAGGTGTGGCGTCGGTTGGTGAGTCGATGACACAAAAGTTGTATAAGTTTGGATGAGTCGCTTCGAGTTTAAGTCAAGAAGGGCCGTAAGGCAAAGTTTGGTTAAGTCATATTGAGTTGTGAGGCACGACCTCGAATGTTAAAGCACGCACTGAGTTCATAGCACAACCAAGTTGTTGCATCTTAAATATATGCCAAAAGGCAAGCACGAGTTGATACGTCAATGTTGTGGGCACGTGAATAGTTTAGAGGCACAAGGATAATAAAGTTATCAGTATGATGGCACGATGATGGTCTAGAGACACAAAATAGGCTAGGAGTCTATGTCCTAAAACTGATCCTAAGGTAAGATTAGAATGACAATCTAAGGAGTATGTTACACAAGCTAAATGAACGTGTTAGTTTTGTATAGGTGGGCGAGGAGCTCACACCACCAGTACTTTTGTGTACTGATACGCCACTAGTTTTATACGCATGTTACAGGTACCTGCTCGTCCGGGGCGGAGCTCGCTTGGACGCGCTGAAGCATGAAGTTCCTTGGCTTTTTGAGGCGTGCAGCCGCATTGAAGTCTTCGCCTATATATGACGTAATGTATGGACATCGCCTTCTGTAGCATCCGCTAGCTCGTTGATATTATATGAAAGATGAAAGAGAGCAGAGTGACTAGTATTCTGAGAGAGTGCTGAGTGATTGTAATCAGAGAGATGGTGAACCTGAGTGAGTTGTAAATCTTGGCTTCGTGGCTTTGTAATATTATTTCATTATCAATAAAAAGACTTGACTTTGTTCGAATACATGTGTTTTCTTATGTTATTCAACTACTCTGCTTGGGACTTCTGTGCGAAGACCCCATCGCAAGTTGCTGTAATCGGCCGTTATGGAACCAGCCTTGCGTGAGCGCAACCTAGGCTCACGCGGTATCACGCCTTAGCGAGGATGATCGCTCCTTCGGGAGTGGGGTGTGAAATTTATTACATGTGATCCTATATATTTTGATCCGCAGTTAAATGCATGTGATCTGATCAGAAGGTATATCGGTGTTATGCCTCCATCAGATATATGAGGTATCAATTATATGAAGTTAACGTAGCTTTGTGGCAACTTCATGGATTTATATCGCACTATTAACGACAAGCTTGACGTAGATGAAATATGGGTACGTATTTTAATGTTAAGATTTATTTATCATTAATTTAGTTTAGTATTTATGTAACATTTAATATTTGTTGATCAATTGCACAAGTGCGTATTTGTTCAGTTTATGTGGTGCAACACATCAAAAAATATGATAAATGTGCGACTTCTAACATTCTTGGATGATTTGATAGAACCCACTTGTCATGCATGGAGAGCTACTTCTTTAGCACGTTTATAAGCATGTTTGACGAATTTTGTGAGTTCGAAGGCTACAAAACTATTTGTGGATGTATGTTACTGGTTCATGTAAGATTGAAAATGCAATACCTAGATTAGTTAGATTATTACACAATTTTTTTGGGTACTAATACCATGTTATTTCTAGTGCTACGAGCACTTCTCTATTGGTAGACCTGTCACCAGCATTACTGGTGGTGCTGGAGTCTTTCCGCTTGCTATGCAATGGTCCATAGATGGAGTGGATCAACACACTGTGTATACAAGATTGTATCAATTTATCATGAACAATTTGATATACTGCAGTGTAATAAGGTCATTATTAATTATATGGTTAATTCCTTTAAATTATTAGATTTGTATCAATTTATCGTAGAAAAATATTGTATTAATTTTATACACTGTCATCAAATAGGTTGTCTGGATACCCTATACATTTGAAGAGGATGCTCCATTAATAAAGAGAACACCATATGATTTTAGTTTATATATATCTTATATTATATGATCGATATATCATGTATCATCCGGCAGACCGTGTTCTTCGACAATTCGAAATGAGAAATAATTCCTGATGGTCCATCTTTTATGAGTTATGGTACAAGCAATGCAAGAAATAGAATCCAATGTACCATTGCTGACTGGAATAGTAGATACGAGAATTATATTATGAGGAACATGTATTCCCGACTAAAATATTTGGATGAATGTAAGTTCTAGCTTACTACTGGTTTCAATTTTTTTATGTACAAATAGTGTGCTAAAATTTTGTTTATATTATGAAGACATTGGTGACTTTACTTATAGGCAATGGTGGGGATACCCTTGGATAAGCAACAGAGCATACACATTTGGAGAGCTAAGGTTCAAGTGTAGAGCCATAGATAATTCTAGTTTGCATGATTTTGTTGATAACATATATATATATCTGAATTGGTATGACTTCATTACAAGTTCAAAATTACATATACATAGATATCGTACAAATTTTCTAGTAGATGTTTCTCTACATTATGCTGGAGAGGGTACTAGTCAGCAGTACGCTGGAGTGGGCACTTCATTAGCATTTCAGCCATATGACCAGCAATTCTTGACTCCAGCAGTGAGTCTTTTCCCAGATATGTCATACTATGCACAATTTTTCCATCTCCATCAGCACCGTTGCCTACTCAAACTCAAGAGGTAGAGAAAGATGAGAAAGGGGAGCAAGAGGAGGAAGAGAATACAAAGGACCAGAGAGGGCGACTAGGCCATTCATAGATAATGAAGGGATTACACACGACTTGACCAGGGCTTTAGATAGATGTCAGAAAAATTTGGTTATGAAAGCTTCATTTGTAAGAATGTTTGGCTAGTACAATATTTTAAAGTTCGAAATGAAACAATGTTTGTCAACTTTTCTTACAAAAACTTTTCTTACAAAATTTGATTATGAAAACTTCATTTGTAAGAATTTTTAGCTAGTACAACACTTTACTCTCTTGGTTGACTAGTACTTCTTATGTTATGTCCCATCGCACCATAATTGCCGCAACGAAGTTCTGTTGTCGATGATTTGCGAGGTTTGATGCGGTTCTTCTTTGGTCTTTCGGCTTTGCGTTAAATATATGATACTCCAATTTCTCCTCTAACCAAAGCAGCTTGAATATCGTAAAGAACTTGAATTGGTTCCGTTTGTGGTTTGTATGCACTTTTTCTTCGTAGAAAATAGTACATGATAAAAAAAAAAATTAATACTAATATTACAATATTTATACACAAAACATGCATGTATACGTAGTATATAAGTATGGTACCACCTTAAACATGAACAAGATCTGTCATTTAATTGTATAATATATGTTCTACTTGTTGCACGATTTAATATTTTAAACAAAAAACTATCCATACGTAATATTATTAGTTGGTGCTTCACTTTGATAATACGGGCCATAGTCTTTAACATCTTCGGACAATAATCCTAAATTTCCAGCAATGTTTTTGTTCTTATCCTAAAGTGTTATAATCTTGGCTCTAATACCATCAAGAAGTGTTGTTATTGGTTTATCTTGTAATTTTCTAATCCAGTTGTTAAAACATTTAGCAAGATTAGAAGTGTTAATATCTAATCTAGGACAAGGAGCATGTTCTGGTATTCAATGTGCAAAATGACGATCGACTTTCACCATTTACACCAACAAGCCAATTGTACATCGTTATGTTCTCAACTTTTATTATTTCAAACAAATATTGTGTATCTGCTTGATTGTACGATCTAGCAAGCGAGTCTAACAAGTTTTAAAAAAATTCTTTTGTGACACTTCATGTTCTATTTAAAATGTTAAATACAAAAAAGAGACAATTCTGGAAAAGTAGCTCGCATAACATTTATTAATCCTTTTTTGCTTGTCGGATATAAATAAAATTCTACTCCATTCTTAAAATAACTTTCAAAAATATTCTAAAAGCGTTTAACCAAGACCAAAAATTAGTCTTTTTACCTTCGGCAACAATATAAGTAATATGATATAATTGATAGTTAAGATCACGAGCACAAGCAATAAATAAGATACCTTGATATTTAGATGAAAGAATAGTTGTATCAGTACTAATAACCAGTAACAATCCCTTAAAACCCAGTCAATACACGTCTTGAAACAAATAAATATTCTTTGAAAGATGTTATTTTTTGCAGTCTTAAGGAAACATCTACTACCTGATTCGACTCTATAATTCTAAAACCGTACACCTCAAGACTAATATATGTCTCAAAATAACTACATTTTATTTCAGCTAATGTTATCTCTTGGGCTCTTCAAGCTTTGGAATAAGTAATATGTATATGATGTTCCCTGTTTATATCCTTGACAATTTGTGGTGCACTATATAACTGATTATCTCTAATTATATCAATTATTCTGGTCTTAACCAATGCAACGGTAGGTGGTCGATGACATACTGTTGAAGTCCACCTAAACAAGAATGATGACTTTCTAATCTACTAACTTTAACTATTTAGGTAGAGAGCGAGTAGTAGTTGCTAGGCTATACTTGTTGGACTTAGCCTGTGACTAGTGGGCATCTAAGCCCATCTCCAATAGGGGTTTCTATCTCCCCTGTTTGTGTGGTAAAATTTATTTTGGAAAAAACTTCTTCCAATTGTGGTTTCTATGTCAATTTCTATCCTAGGTGGCATTGATTTAGGATGGAAAGTTTTATGAGAATTTCTACATATAGAAACTTATAGAAATTTTCCATCTCTCATATCAATTAATATTGGACCCCACACCATTAAATTGAACCATTTATTTTGTGACACCTAGATAGAAATAGAAAACAATTGGAGGGTATTTTTTTGTGTATGCAATTTCTATGTAAAAACTCTACCAACTAGGATAGAAATTTCCATAAAGTACAATGGCAAGTAGGATAGAAACCCAATTTTATAAATCTTTATTGGAGATGGCTAAAGAAAGTATCTCTTACGACACCAATTTCGTAGGCGGATTTAAGTGAGAGGTTCCATACTCGGCACTTTGATGTAATATCGCGTTATGATCTATAATAGATCTTAACAATGCATATCACCACATTGACGTACAAGTTAAGAGATTATATTACAATTAGCAGTTAGAGCATGTTGGAAATGTTATATTATCATTAACAACTAATGACTGATAAATAATATTTGTGCAGATGAAAGTCAAAATGCGTATTGATACCTCTTTGGTATGGCTAATGGATTATTAGTACCTCTTTGATTTGACATGCACACATTTGGAGTGGTATGAAACTCAAGCAAGTAAATAACTTATCTTATGCAAAATAAATAAATAAATAAATAAATAAACATTACAATTTCTCCAACATTATCCAGCCTTCTAACATATGAAAGGTATAAAAATTATGCAATAATGTAGAATAGTTTAATCAAAATATACATTTCCTTTCTAGGTGGAATAGTTTACTCATGAAACAAAATAGCTTTGCTCATGAAGTGGTGGAAACATATAATTATTTCAACACAAGCCAGTCTTGGTTTGTTTAATCATCTTTTGATCCAATTTTCTCAATAGATAACTTTAGCAACAACTTATATGCACCACTTTGGTCCATGTATAGCTTAAAGCAAGCTTGTAAACAATGGCACACAATTATTTCAACACAAGCCAGCCTTGGTTTGTTTAATCATCTTTTGATCCAATTTTCTCAATAGATAACTTTAGAAACAACTTATATACACTACTTTGGTCCATGTATAGCTTAAAGCAAGCTTGTAAACAATGGCATCACAAGTTAGATAAATTACTTTTGTGATACATGTTTTTCTTATAAACAAAAGTTATATGTGGGTGCATTCGAAGGCAGTAGATAAAATGTATGAAATATTATGCTGATATGTAGATGCACATTAATACTATATAAATATTATTAAGGAGTTTTTTCTCAACAATAATATTCTTATCCATATAATTGAAGGCTCCCACAAAGCACATTTTACCTAACATATATATAGCGTCTCATACTCTCACAATTCCAGAAGAAATTAATTTACTGAGTTTTAAGGATATAATGGCAAATGGGTACCATGTTAAAATCTGAGCGAGTAAAATAAAGAATATCTTTGTGTAACCTCTAGTGTAAGGAAACATAAGTTCGTCCTAGAGAGATTATCCAGCTATTCACTAGAGATATATATCACTCGTATTTGGGATGTCGAGTTATATATTATTATGAGCCAGAAGCTCAACCCTAAGGGTCCATTGTGAGCCAGAAGTCGAATGATGACATTACTTTAAATTATGGCATGATTGGCGGAGATAATGATGAGAATGACCATAACAAATTTTTGTGGTCATCTCTTAGCAAATTGCAGCATACCTAATTGTTAACTCCGTATCCCCAATAAGTTTGTTTCTATAATATCAATCCTGAAGATTGTATCTGAATAATAAGTAGCTTAGTTTTATTTATTTAGAATTACATTGTTTTCAGATTATTTATGTTTTATGTTGGTATATATAGTTTTGGCATATATGTTTTGTAAATAATCCTTTAGATTCTATGACAAAAGATATCTTAATTTGCCGTAAATTTTGCGAATTGTCACTCTAATAAAACTTGTATTCCCGCCATTGGGGGAGATAGAAGAAAGATAAATGCGTTGTTCCGGTAGAATTTTGTGAATTATCGTTCCAAAAGAACGTCATGAATTATCAGTCCAAAAGAACGTCGCCAATGATCGTGGCATTCTTTCACTTTGTCTCATTTCGACTAAATTAAGAGGTTAACCCTTGTAATTCAATGAAAATAATTAATCGATGCCTACTCGATGCATTTTATAATGCTGTATAAATATCTAGATCACATATACCAACTATTAATGTACCTTCTAGAATAAAAGTAAATATCAAAAGAACAAAATAAAGATAGCAAATGAATCAATTCTATATTAAGAACGTTTAAGACCTAAAGGTTCTAAATGTTTAGCTCTCAAGAAGAATATATGAATAATATAACACACTCAAAATGCTCTTAAAGAAGCAACTCCTGAAGTAGCATCTCCTGAAAAGAAAGTTCATGAAGATTCGGATGTCGATAACCAAATATCTAATTTCTCAAAAATAAATCATATCGTTTCGGTCGAGGATATATCTCAGATCCCAAAAGAAACTGAGAAAGATGTATCGATATCCAAAAATCTATGTTTCATACATATTCAGGCAAAACTGGAATTGAGAAAATTTTTTCACAGATGACGTTAGCAAATGAGAATAAAAAGGGTGATAAAAATAAGGATAAAACTGAACCATGAATAATACTTAATTACTCTTGAAAAGGATAATTTTGGCTAAAAATGAAAAGATGCAAAAAAAAAATTGGTTTTCCTTACAAAATATGGAGTGTTCAGTCCTATAGTACAAAACTCAAAAAGAATAAACCCAGTAGGTTTAAATGGGTATTTGTAGGACATAAATAGATCCAGACGTATCGAACAATTTTAGTCACTCAAGGATTCTCGAAATGAATATGAATAGAATATGAAGAAACATATTTCCTGATCATGATAACCTACACAATAAGATATACATGAAATCGTCAAAGGATTTAAATATTCAGGTATTTCCTCAAAGGATTTAAAATTACCAAGATATTCTCGAAGAATTTGCAAAACAATCCATATTTGGACTAAAACATATAAAAGAATGTGATATTATAGGCTTATTGAGTGTCATGTCCCAGAACCAGAATGACAGACACAGACAGCTACGTACATTGGAGTGTAACACACTTCTTAATACGGTCACGGCTGTCTAGATGCATGAGGGTTTATCTACAATCCATCAGTCTTTTATGGTCAAGAACAAGCCTAGTGTCTCAATCTTAAGCAAGCAAATAATTGTTACAAGATGTTAGATCATCAGACAAACAAAGTAAGGCATCCCAAATATTACATATTCAGATGATCATGAAGCTAGTCATACAAGATACGAAGACTAGCAAAAGTTAAGTCATACATGGTCAACCCTAAGATTAGTTAATCATGTTACAATCCTTAGGCAGATAGAAATAAAGTTTTAACACGAGCTAATACATGCTCGGCGGTTAAACGCCTCAAAAGAGTAAGTTACTGAAGAATAGAAGAGCAAAAGAAAAAAACCCACTCGTTGTCACGGTTACTCCTGGTGTCATGACCCGCATCCAGTGTAAGGGCACAAGACCGTGGGTACGTCCAGCCTACGCCACAGTATCGACGGTAGAACGCTGTCCTAGGTCACAAATATGTAACACAGTATAAATGTACCTGTACAAATATACTCTCCAATCGGAGGACAACACAGAAGGTACAACTCAATCACAATTCTAAGGTGGATAAATAGCACGATAAGATAGATACGAATCACAGAATGAAATACAACCAGAAAGAAATAAGTCTAAGTGTTATCAACAACACAGAATATCTGAATAAATATAACTCAAGACAACTGAAATAAGATAGATAAAATCCTAGCAGTCTAGCCTATGAACTATGGTAGTCTTCTCAGTACAAACTGGATCCTCCTGAGGGTCCAAGTCGCAAGTGTCATCTACGCCAGCTCCATAATAGGTAGTACAAAAGACCTCCATGTTCTCTGTAAAAATTTATCAACAGCTCCAGTCAGAATGGGAGCGAATACATAACTCTGAAAGCAGTTCCATCACATGGTAGAAAATATAGAGCAAGCAATATAATAAAATACATGAATCGCTATAAAGAGATGTATAAGAATAGTGAATGTAGACAAAATCTGAGTACAGGAATGATATATAAAAAATAAGAACTATAAGTAAATATAAGTATTTTAGAGCACAAGATGATCATGTGATTGGTTTAGGTTTGTACACGAGTATACTAAGGGGTCTCCATTATACGTGAGGGTATAATAGACATGTACACGAGTATGCTAAGGGGGTTTAATCACATGACCACTTCTACTCCTCCGCCCCGATCAATACACAAGGATCCAACCATGAAATGTTACGTACACGATTATCATTTCACACGAAGCACATGAATAGATCCGAATACAAGGAGTACATGATGCATATGATGAAATACATGAGCATGGGATATCCGATATACCCGGTAAGGGAATAACATCGCACGACAAGATCCATATAGTACCAATCCGTGTTAACAATGTGTCAGCATCAAGTAAAGTAGTCTAGAGCATGCAATATAGATACTATCATGAATGAAAACTAACAGAGAATGTACTCGCCTGATATCCTGAGCGACTGATGAATAGAGATGTTCGAACTGGAGTAACTGAGTCTTATTTAGAGCAATACATGTTACAATATGTTCAATATAAAATAATTGAAGTTTATAATGCAATCTACATTATTCTAGGTCATTCTAGGTCAAAGTCAACTCTTGGTCAACTCTGGTCAACCTTCTAGTCAAACTAGGTCAACATCTAAGCTAACTTGGTCAACTGTCTAGGGTTTGGTCAAACTCTAGTCAACTAACTCAATTAGGCCTATTGGGTCCATTCTAGGTCAATTTATTGGGTATCTCAACCTTAGGCTAGGATACCAAGATACAACATATAGATATCATATATATACAATACCACTTATATATATATATATATATATATATATATATATATATATATATATATATATATATATATATATATATATATATCCCATACATTAATACCCTCAATTCAATAGTCTATAACCCACCTATATATATATATATATATATATATATATATATATATATATATATATATATATATATATATATATATATATACCCTCAATTCAATAGTCTATAACCCACCTATATATATATATATATATATATATATATATATATATATATATATATATATATATATATATATATAGGTGGGTTATATATATATATATTTATATATATATATTCACCGGTCCGGATTACGTGATAATGGTGAGTCTTGACTTTTCACCAATAGCATCATGGTATACCAAAAAATAGTGAAGGAAGATGGTGTTTTATGGCACGATTGGTAGGGAGTCGCAATATGGTGAGCCCGGACCACTGAATAAGTTATCGTAGTAAGGGTGCCGACATAGCATAGAGAGGAAGAATTTGGTATCTTATTCTAGAATGTAATCTATACTTATATATATATTTAAAAAAATTGGATTCACCGTGAATATATATATATATATATATATATATATATATATATATATATATATATATATATATATATACTCTCAAGCTCATATATACACCATATTATATATGAAGGTAACCCTCATATGACATATATACATCCATCCCAATAGCTATCCTCATATATGATACTTATATATGTATATCTAACCCATATAGCTATGCTCATATGTATTCAGAAATCTGAGATACTAACAACTCAAAGCATATCTAACCCCCAAAACATATATACCTCTACAATCCTATACACATATATATCCTAACACATATATAGTATCTCAGAAAAATGAACTACAATACAACCTATATATAACAGATATTATATATCTATACTCATCAACATTCAAATATATACATACCAATCTCAGGTCCTAAAACCCAACTGCATACAAGGGGGTCTGGTGTGAAGCTACATGCAAGGGGGTCTGTGTGTGTATAGACAAAAGGGTCTACTGCACAGGCAAGAGGAATGGGGGTTCTGTGAGTGTCACAAGGTATTAACATGTGAGAGTGTGTGTGTGTGTGTGTGTGTGTGTGTGTGTGTGTGTGTGTGCAAGTGTGCCAGAGGGTGTGAATGAGTGAACAAGGGTGTGTAGTAAGCCAAGGTCTAAAGTGTGTCACAGAAAAAAATATATATATATCAAATATATAACAGATATTATATATCTATACTCATCAACATTCAAATATATACATACCAATCTCAGGTCCTAAAACCGAACTGCATACAAAGGGGTCTGGTGTGAAGCTACAGGCAAGGGGCTCTGTGTGTGTATAGCCAAAAGGGTCTGCTTCACAGGCAAGAGGAATGGGGGTTCTATGAGTGTCAAAAGGTATTAACATGTGTGTGTGTGTGTGTGTGTGTATGCAAGTGTGCCAGAGGGTGTGAATGAGTGAACAAGGGTGTGTAGTAAGCCAAGGTCTAAAGTTTGTCACAGAGTGTCCAACAAAGGTGTCAAGTGGACAAAGGTGTCAAGTTATGTGTCAAAGCATTTAGTGTACAGTGTAACAATGTATCAGCAAGTATCAGAGAAAGAAGTGTGCGTGTGTCACGACCCGCTCCCGAATAATCGGACACGAGTCGGACACGCCCAGCCTTCATCGTTAGACACGATGAAGTAAGCTGTGCCAATCTCTAGGAAAATCTAACCAAATAAACATGAATATATACAATCACAGCATCTATAAAAACGTTCCCAAAAAGATCACCATGATCCACAAATCCTTATATCATGAAGGTGCCAGAGTCTACAGGAATGAAATATGTTATGAACTCAAAAGACAATATCTAGAAATAAAGCTAAACAGTCTAAACCTGAAGCCTCTAGCTAGATCATGGCTTCATCCTGCTCAGCTAATATCCTGGGCTCTGGCCTATAAGGTAGAATGGTACCCTACAAGTACACCTGCAACATATCCTAGTCAGGAGCGGAGCTAAGTATATCCAAGGAAATGAACATGAACATCATGGTATGAAAGTGAATACAGAAAAAATATAAAATATGAGAAATGAGAATCATGACATGAAAGCTGAACATGAATACTGAAAAGTAAATACAGGGAACATGAAATGAAGCCTGAACATGAAATATACAATAAACCTGACATGTGCAATATATTGAAATACATCCAGAGTGTGTGATCGGCTTGGGTAGATTCAATGAACATGAAATGGTACGGCTTCGGTCCCGCATGTACGATGTGGGGCCTAAGCTATTCACATGAATAGTAACTCGGGTTTGATCACACATCTGTAGTATTTCCCCTCCCAGACACGAGTAAACTCAAGAAAACATGATACAAGACAATCTCGTGATATATCGTGTCAACAAAAAGATACAAGAATGAATATACAAGACATGAGAAAATAGACAAGTCCGAGGAGTATACTTGCCTTGCTCTGGAAGATCGGAAATAGGGAGATAGTCTCTATGTCCATCTGATAGTAGGTACAAATTGGTTAGAGTTCTAAATACTATACTAACCAATTCTAATTTAAGCTAATTATGTAATACTAACTAATAATTGATTTAGCTTAATATTACTAGCCATATTAATCCTAATTAGCTACTAAGAAATACATATATACATATATACTAGGCACTAGGTACAAATTCCTAATAGTTAAAGTAAATCAAATGGCTAGTTAAGATATTTTATATAGGCAATTATAATGATATAAACTTCAGAATGGTTACAACTGATTTGCTACTAAAATAATTATTAAACAGAATTTATCCACAAGCCTAATATAACCCACACATGCAAAATCCAGACCCATCTCCTATACCTGTATCCTGACTTAATAGTCCAGTTCATTCACAAGAATTCATTGAGCTCTGAGAATAACAAACTCACAATACTCTTAGTAACTCGATTCAAAGGTAGCCCACCACATCAACTCATCATTAAGCCCAACTTGTCTATCATAAATTGAAAATGTCTAATGGTTTCTTAGTTAAACCCAAAAACTACAACAAAACCAAGTTAAGTATAACCTTTGAAGTTATGATAATTGCAACTTCCAATATATGAAGTTTGGCTTCTAGACTTGATTTACACTACTATTCTGCAACTTCCCACAGCAACCAACAAGTAGCTAGAAGCAGCCATCTTAGCATCAATCTGAGAAATAGTAGACAGCAGGAATTTTTCCAATACTCTATTAAGGGTAGCACCTGGGATTGTGATACTCAAAATTTTGCAATCACACCAAATACCTAGTTAACTGACTTTAGCAAGATTTCAAACTAGAAAGACCAATAAGTTGTACCATTGATTTCCACAGTTGCTCCTTCCTTATCCAACTCTACTTGACAAAATTTACATAATACACAACCTGGGGGAGTCATACTGTGATCAACATAATATGACAACTAATTAAAAGTAATCAGCAACTAAGCAAGGTTCGGCAACTCTTAACACATGTGCTGCGAACGTCTCTATTACTTCAATGGGTGGGTCACTCAAACAGAGACTCGGCCCGGTACTGAACTCAGCGACCCCTACAACTGACACCCACTCGACACCAACACGGCACCGCGGTCAAAGTCCTAATGGATACGGACACCCGAACTCCACGCACTCGACCGTAGCCTGTGCACACAACATATCTATAAGCATAAAGAAGAGTTTCCTCATTAACAAGGAAGTAGAGAGAATTACCTGAAATAAAATAAAGTTGAAATGATGACGCACCCCTCGCAGTCGAACGCAACCCTCGCGTGTCCAATTCAGATACAAAGAGTCACAACAGTTCTTCTAAAGTAATCTGCCGAACACCTGGTGTGCATGAACAATAACATAATGTCTAAGATCGATTGAATTTTCTAGGATGAAATCATTTGCCAATAAAAACTTCAGATCAAACCCCTCCTATCAACTACTACAAAATTAATGAAAATTAAAGAAATGATCGATCAATGATGGATCGATCCGAACAACCGCTCCCAGTCTAAATTCAAAGGAAGCAATGACTCACTGAGATCGATCGAATTTGTCAGGAATTGGTGGAGAGGAGAAGGCTCGCCTATGCTCGAAAAGAACTACTCCCGCAAGAGAGTTCATCGAAAAGAGCTCACCAAGAACTGTCAGGGAGATAATCAGAGGAATCGATAAACACTACCAACCACCATCAATCAGACAAAGGAAGAGGAGGAACAAGAAACTGATGAACTCACCAATTGTTCTGTTCGTCGTCACCGATCGAGATTCGCCGTCGTCGATCGATCGAAGAAGAGACGTTGCTCGACCTCGTCGTCAAGGAAACTACCGATCCACCGGGAGAGCAACAGATCACGAGCTCATCGTCGATTTGCCGCCAGGAAGATGACGACCCACCGCCGCTAAAAAAGTTCGTCGTCGTCGTCGTTGTCGTCGTCGTCGTCGTCGACGTCGAGCTCAGGAAAAAGAGATCGAGCACAGTAGAATTCTCAAGTCTGGAATGAGAACTCTCTGTTCTCACTCAAGTAAATAGTTAAAAGTGCAACTTTGCACTTAGCCCCTCCTGCTAAAGGCAATTTGGCAGTAGGGTCCCTGTCCTTTTCATTTATTGCACACAACAGAAAATATTCTGCTGAAAAATTAGTTAGGGGTGGGGTCCACAATTATTTGTTATAATACATTTAAAATTTGAATTCTGCTCTTAATTTCCCTCTAAAATATGAATCCGAATATTTATTCAAAATATTTAATAAAACATGATAACATTCAACATTTAATCAAAACTAAACCAGAAAATTTTAAAATTTTCAAAAATATGGGAAGTGTGGTTACAAATCACTCCCCCTAAAAAAATTTCGTCCTCGAAATTCGAAGGACAACAAAAATTTAAATCTCAAAGTAAAAACCACAAATGAGGTTCAGACACAAGCCACTTATTGTATTTAAAATTTCAATATCAAAATACAATCAAGCAAATAAACTAGGATATCGCTCCCGCATCTCGTCTTCGCGCTCCCATGTGGACTCTCCCGGAGAGTGATGCCTCCACATGACGCGGACAAGTGAAATAGTCTGATTCTGCAGGCGCTTCTCCCTCCGATCAAGGATCTCCACTGGCTGCTCCTCATAGGTCAAGCTCGGACCCACCTCTAGCTCTGAATAGTCCACCACATGGCTCAGATCTGGAATGTAGCATCGAAGCTGTGATACGTAAAAAACGTTGTGCACTCCCTCCAGGCTAGCTAGAAGTGCTAGTCGATACGCCACCTCGCCAATCCGCGTTGTCATGTCGAAAGGCCCGATGAATCTCGGACTGAGCTTTCCGCCTCTGCCGAAACGAATGACGCCTCTAGTCGGTGAGATCTTCAGGATTACTCTATCTCCAACCGCGAACTCCAGTGGCCGCCTGCTGCTGTTCGTCTAGTGTTTCTGCCGGTCCTGTGAAACTTTGTGACGCTCTAAGCCTTGAAACCAAGTACATACAAGGAGTTGAGATAACACGGTTTAACAATGATTGAGGATCAAATGGGCACGAGATGGGATGAATTTAATTATGACTTAGAGGAGTAAAATCATGAAGGTACGACCTTCTAGGCACGACCAAAATTGAAAGTTTTAGTATAATTGAACCAGAACAAATTAGGAAAGTCACGTTTAGATAGTCATGATTAGGATCATAGTTTACACAAGACACGATCAAGATATAAGTATGATTTATTAAGAAAATCAAATGATTTATCCATAAGATGTAAGAAGAATTTGCCAAGATTGATCGAGAGGGTGTATGGAGTCTACCGGGAAGATGCTAGTATCAAATCAAGGTGAAAGTGCAAATATTTGTAATTCATGAAGAATCAATAATCATGTGAAAAGGGCATATAATCTCTATGGTATCCGAGAACATATAGATATTTGAAGTCACTTTACCTAAAATCCCTGTCCCGCCAGTGTATATCTAGCTGCAATAAACTTTCAGTTCAGCGACTCAAATAACGATATGTTACCGGATACTCTATCGACTTATCCCTTTCCAAACAATTATTAACGAAGCAACTTAAGAGATCAAAATATGAAGAATTTAGGATAAAGTCTCAGTAATACCCAAAAACCTATGAATGTCTGAAATCACTTCAACTTAGAGTTCCTGCCTCGCCAGTGTGCTGCTGGCTGCAGTAAACTTTCGGTCTCCGCAATCCAGATAACGGCTGCAGCGCACAACTGCCACGCCCTAGTAGGTCATCGAATAGTCTTTCAACTTTATCCATAGAAAATTTCAAGGAATCAAAATGAGTTTCAATAGTCCAAGTCACAAAAATGGTGAGGTTATCTGACTATTAGAATACAAGGGTTTATTAGGTACTAAGAGACGGCAAGGGATCCAATCAGTGAGTACAAAAGGGCAACTAGGGAGATTTAAAATTTTAGACAGGGAGCAAAATTTCAAATTATAACAAAATTTCAACTGATATATGGAATGGTAACAAAATTTCGTATAGGGTACGTAATCCTAAAATAGTAACAAAGCCGCGAAGGTTGCATAGAAACAAGGTATCAGATAGAAAGCAAAGTCTCAAAATAAGGAATAAAATCTCATATCGGAAACATAGTTCAATAATATCTCAAATAACCGCGAAATCTCAGACAAAATCTCGATGGGAAAACAAACCTCCAATAGGATACAAGGTCCCAATTAGAGAACCAATAACAACAAAGTTGTGATTAGGAAATAAAATCTTGAATAAGAAATCTTGACGAGGAAACAAGGTATCGAATAGGGAACACGGTCTCAACGAGTCGCGAGTAGGAACTGAAGTTCAAAGTCTAGAAAATCTTAAATATGAGACAAAATCACGAACGAAAACAAAATCTCGAAATAGGAAACAAGTATCCATAAAACAAACGATTTCTCAAATAGTAAACAAAGTCGTAAATAGAGTCCCGAATAAAGTCAAGATTAGGAAATAGAATCTCAAACAAGCATCAATAGAGGTGAAGGTTCAAACAAAGTTTCAGGATGATATTCCGAGTAGGAATAAATCTCGAATAGTACAAATTCGATTAGCGAACAAAATATTAATAAATGAGTAGGAACAAGTATCAAGCGAAATCTTGGATAGAAGACAGAATCGAAACAAGTAGTGGACAACAACTCTCGGATAGAAAATAAAGGTCATGAAAGGGAAATAGGCAAACAATATCGAGTAGTGGTTTTCAAACAAATATCGAATTGTGGATATGAAACATGTTTACCAAAATAGGAAACAATATCTCGAAATAACTTTCGAATATCAACCAAGGCTCCAAAATAGAAAACAAGAAGTTTCAAGAAATGGTCTAGATGCTAAAAGAAATTTAAGGAAAGACTGGGTTGCTAATCAAGATACATGATTTTTTCAACCATGCAAAAGAAATCTTCTGTCTTCAGTCTATCTTCAGTATTCCTCCGGGACGAAAATCTCTCTAACCTTCTTCAATTTTTCTGACGTAGAATGGTCCCTGTGGTAGTGCTTCATGTGATTGTTGAATCTGGAGAGGTGGGTCCCCTTGCTGTAGTCCTGATGTTTATCGTGCTTGTCTTTGGGCAGTATGATCAACGGTCTCCGGGCATTCCTTGACTTGATGGGCAGGCGATTCGTAGTACAAGCACAGCTTTCGTCTTTTGCGGCATTCTTCATAGTGGTGTCCTGAGAGGTGGCAGAACTGCAAATGATCGTCGACTGGATCTGAATTTGAAACCTCCCGCTGGGCTGAAGAAGCAATGTCTGAATGTGGCGACGCTTCGTGGATCCATAATAGCTGCTATCTCGGTTATGAAGACTGTCTCTTCTGAGTTTCAGCTTCCCGTCTCGTTCTATTGTCTGTGTTACATTTTGGATCTCCTGGCTGGTGGTTCAAATCTCCAGATGGGTCGGGTCCTCGGAGACTTGGATGATCTTCAGTAGCGGCTCCAGGTTCTCGATCTGCTCTTCGGTGCAAAATATGCGCTTGGTGTCGGGAAAGTCCAAGGTCTAAGAGTCTGAAAATCAGAAGTCCTTTCTGGCTCGGAGAGTGTCCACAAGTCTGGCTAGGAAAAGGATGGCATGCTCCCTCTGGGTGTCAAGGAACTCTTCAAACATCTCCGTCAACTGCGTACTACCCATGGGGATAGTAGGGCGATAGAAGGTAGTGGAAGTTCGAAACCCTCAAGTGCAGGTAGATCAACCGTTCCGGTGTTGCGTGCTTTGAGCTTATCTGAAAAACAGAAAACTGTTAAAATGTCCTAATCCTAAAACAACATGTGTTTATTAATATCAATATACCTGATATACCCTTATTTCTTGATTTTTTTTCCTATGCTGTGATCAAGTTTCCCTAGTTTAATCAAGTCTCCCAATAGTACACTAATACCTAGGTATCATTAGGATAGACCTGCATGGGCCACCACTAAAAATATGTCACGATCCGCTCCCGAATAATCGAACACGAGTCGGACACACCCAGCCTTCATCGTTAGACACAATAAAGTAAGCTGTACCAATCTCTAGGAAAATCTAACCAAATAAACATGAATATATACAATCACAGCATCTATAAAAACGTTCCCAGAAAAATCACCATGATCCACAAATCCATATATCATGAAGGTGCCAGAGTCAACAGGAATGAAATATGTTATGAACTCTAAAGACAATATCTAGAAGTAAAGCTAAATAGTCTAAACCTGAAGCCTCTAGCTAGATCATGGCTTCATCCTGCTCAGCTAATATCCTGGGCTCTGGCCCATAAAGTAGAATGGTACCCTGCAAGTACACCTACAACATATCCTAGTCGGGAGCGGAGCTAAGTATATCCAAGGAAATGAACATGAACATCATGGTATGAAAGTGAATACAGGAAAAATATAAAATACGATCAATGAGAATCATGACATGAAAGCTGAACATGAATATTGAAAAGTAAATACAGGAAACATGAAATAAAGCCTGAACATGAAATATACAATGAACCTGACATGTGCAATATATTGAAATACATCCAGAGTGTGTGATCGGCTTGGGTAGATTCAATGAACATGAAATGGTACGGCTTCGATCCCGCGTGTACGATGCGGGGCCTAAGCTATTCACATGAATAGTAACTCGGGTTTCATCGCACATCTGTAGTATTTTCCCTCCCAGACACGAGTAAACTCAAGAAAACATGATACAAGACAATCTCGTGATATATCGTGTCAACAAAAAGATACAAGAATGAATATACAAGACCTGAGAAAATAGACAAGTCCGAGGAGTATACTTGCCTTGCTCTAGAAGATCGAAAATAGGAAGATAGTCTCTATGTCCATCTGATAGTAGGTACAAATTGGTTAGAGTTCTAAAAACTATACTAACCAAATCTAATTTAAGCTAATTATGTAATACTAACTAATAATTGATTTAGCTTAATATTACTAGCCATATTAATCCTAATTAGCTACTAAGAAATACATACATACATATATACTAGGCACTAGGTACAGATTCCTAATAGTTAAAGTAAATCAAATGGCTAGTTAAGATATTTTATATAGGCAATTATTAATGATATAAATTTCAGAATGGTTACAACTAATTTGCTACTAAAATAATTATTAAACAGAATTTATCCACAAGCCTAATATAACCCACACATGCAAAATCCAGACCCATCTCCTATACCTGCATCCTGACTTAATAGTCCAGTTCATTCACAAGAATTCATTGAGCTCTGAGAATAACAAACTCACAATACTCTTAGTAACTCGATTCAAAGGTAGCCCACCACATCAACTCATCATTAAGCCCAACTTGTCTATCATAAATTGAAAATGTCTAATGGCTTCTTAGTTAAACCCAAAAACTACAACAGAACCAAGTTAAGTATAACCCTTGAAGTTATGATAATTGCAACTTCCAATATATGAAGTTTGGCTTCTAGACTTGATTTACACTACTATTCTGCAACTTCCCACAGCAACCAACAAGCAGCTAGAAGCAGCCATCTTAGCATCAATCTGAGAAATGGTAGACAGCAGGAATTTTTCTAATACTCTATTAAGGGTAGCACCTGGGATTGTAATACTCAAAATTTTGCAATCACACCAAATACCTAGTTAACTGACTTTAGAAAGATTTTAAACTAGAAAGACCAATAAGTTGTACCATTGATTTCCACAGTTGCTCCTTCCTTATCCAACTCTACTTGACAAAATTTACATAATACACAACCTGAGGGAGTCATATTGTGCTCAACATAATATGACAACTAATTAAAAGTAATCAGCAACTAAGCAAGGTTCGGCAACTCTTAACACAAGTGCTGCGAACGTCTCCAGTACTTCAATGGGTGGGTCACTCAAACGGAGACTCGGCCCAGTACTGAACTCAGCAACCCCTACAACTGACACCCACTCGACACCAACACGGCACCGCGGTCAAAGTCCTAATGGATACGGACACCCGAACTCCACGCACTCGACCGTAGCCTGTACACACACCATATCTCTAAGCATAAAGAAGAGTTTCCTCATTAACAAGGAAGTAAGAGAATTACCTGAAATAAAATGAAGTTGAAATGATGACGCACCCCTCGCAGTCGGACGCAACCCTCGCGTGTCCAATTCAGATACAAAGAGTCACAATAGTTCTTCTAAAGTAATCTGTCGAACACCTAGTGTGCATGAACAATAACATAATGTCAAAGATCGATTGAATTTTCTAGGATGAAATCATTTGCCAATGAAAACTTCAGATCAAACCCCTCCTATCAACTACTACAAAATTAATAAAAATTAAAGAAATGATCGATCAATGATGGATCGATCCGAACAACCGCTCCCAGTCTAAATTCAAAGGAAGCAATGACTCACTGAGATCGATCGAATTTGTCAGGAATTGGTGGAGAGGAGAAGGCTCGCCTATGCTCGAAAAGAACTACTCCCGCCAGAGAGTTCATCGGAAAGAGCTCACCAAGAACTGTCGGGGAGATGATCAGAGGAATCGATAATCACTACCAACCACCATCAATCAGACAAAGGAAGAGGAGGAACAAGAAACTGATGAACTCACCAATTGTTCTGTTCGTCGTCACCGATCGAGATTCGCCGTCGCCGATCGGTCGAAGAAGAGAAGTTGCTCGACCTCGTCGTCGAGGAAACTACCGATCCACCGGGAGAGCAACAGATCACGAGCTCATCGTCGATTTGCCGCTAGGAAGATGACGACCCACCGCCGCTGGAAAAAGTTCATCGTCGTCGTCGTTGTCGTCGTCGTCGAGCTCAGGAAAAAGAGATCAAGCATAGTAGAATTCTAAGTCTGGAATGAGAACTCTCTGTTCTCACTCAAATAAATAGTTAAAAGTACAACTTTGCACTTAGCCCCTCCCGCTAAAGGCAATTTGGCAGTAGGGTCCCTGTCCTTTTCATTTATTGCACACAACAGAAAATATTCTGTTATTGAGAAATTAGTGAGGGGTGGGGTCCACAATTATTTGTTATAATACATTTAAAATTTGAATTCTGCTCTTAATTTCCCTCTAAAATATGAATCCAAATATTTATTCAAAATATTTAATAAAACATGATAACATTCAACATTTAATCAAAACTAAACCAGAAAATTTTAAAATTTTCAAAAATATGGGAAGTGGGGTTACAGCGTGCGTGTGTGTCGAGCACATGCGTGTCACAGTATCAAAGTAAATGTGCTGTGAAGGGTGTCAACATGTTAACCATGTGTCAACGTTTCCACAGTGTCAAGAAGACGTGTCCAAGAAGTGTAACAAAGTGTCGAGTGTGTGTGACACAAAGCAGTGCGCGTGCGCGAGCTCGACTGGATCTGTGGGTTGAAATACTCTACGAATACACAACCAATCCAACCCAAATCTACAGTGCCTCGTGTCAGTCATAGCCCCAACCTAGATCAGTAGGTAGCACCCAAAATAGTGTCATGTCCAGAGAGCACTGACACTCGAGTAGCAGGGCAGCTACTGTAGCATACAGCACAGTGCAGCGCGTGTCCCTTTGTCCAATACGACACAGCAAAACACAATAAAATCGATTCAGTATTAAATGAAATCCTCATACAATAAGCCTTCCAAATATATAATTTTACAGAAAATAGAGAACAAAAAAATCCTCAGAGACATTTCATCGAACACTTGAGATATCTCTCCGATATGTAGCGATACACCCATGATACGGACCTTAAATGGACACGAATTAAACCCAAATCGTTCCTAGGGGTAGGGGGACCCTAAATGAATGCATCTACAACAATAAAACTGAAATCTAACGGGTTTAAAGGCTCTTACCAATTGGAAGTTGGAATCCCAATAAAAATCCTCTTGCAAGGCTCTCCCACCAAATTCAATGGTCAAATTACTCCAAATTCTTCCTAGCTAGCCAATAGAGATCTCCTCTCCTCAAGATGAAGGGAATGCAATTGGTTTGGATAAATTTGGAGTTAATTTAAGGAAAGGGGGTAAATTTGGGGAAGAACACAAATAGGGTTAAGGTTTCTTTGTGAAAGAGATGAATGGGGGCTAATGATGACTTATAAGGGGGGAAATCAAGGTGTGACCAGCCATAGCTAGTGGGATAGGGTTTGGTTGGGTTACATTGGTCCAAAGGCCCTTTCTATGTTGTAAAATCAAGCCCTTAAGCTAAAGGCCGAAACTAGCACCTTAATTTAAATCTCCAAATAGTTTTTAATCATTCCTAGCTAGATTAGAGTCTAATTACAAATCCAATTATGTTAGCTAGGTCTCCATGGTCATGATTAGTCTCTAGGCTAAGTTGTTCTAAGGTTTTACTAGCAAATGACAAAATCCCAATACACCAATATAAATAATATTAAAAATAATCAAAATTCATAATTACTAAAATATCCTTATTCTAGAAAAGTGGTGGTGACACATGGTGTTCACCATCTGGC
Source organism: Iris pallida (assembly GCA_029216955.1). Classification (NCBI taxonomy): domain Eukaryota; kingdom Viridiplantae; phylum Streptophyta; class Magnoliopsida; order Asparagales; family Iridaceae; genus Iris; species Iris pallida. The sequence goes on along the minus strand of JANAVB010040218.1, from coordinate 23,231,850 downwards.
TGAAAAATAGGTAGATCCTCGGCTGTCACTCCGAAATCTGGCCATACAAAACCAGCTGGATCAGACCCCAGAAAGAGCAAGTACCATAAGGGAGGCTCCCATTGTGAAATAAAATCAACATATAAAGTAAAAGAAAAACTGATACCATAAATATAATAACATAAAAGACAGGAGTTAAAAATAAACATTATAGCTTGCATCAAGAAGAACAAGAGGTGGAATATAATTCACATGTAATATAATTCTCATGTTAATCATGAGACATTCATTCAGGCACGGCCAATCAAGTCCTACGGTTTGCTATCATTAGCTAACTAGGGTTATCAGAGGCCTAGTTACTAACAAGATGCAGTTGAGATATTTCTGCAGTCATAAGTCCTGCAGACTATCCAGGCTATCCAGGCAAAAGTTACGATACAAGAGTTATCAAGATTTCTGGTGTACTTGAGTACTTAGGATACAAGAAGTACAACACATGAAAGTGTGTAGAAAATGTGCCCTACTCGACGGCATGCTACAAGTCCACAGGTGTGGTCGGAATAACGGGATCGTTTGTAACTGGAAAATCTCTCTATATGAGTTACTTGATCAATCTAGTCGTTTAACCTAGCCAGATTCATTTTGAATCCCTGACCGTGGTAACCAGGAATCCCTGTCCTAGACATGATGCAAGTACGACAGGTAGTTTGTACAAACACAATCGAAAAAATCAACCACGGAGTTAAGATAAGATTTAAACTAGCAAGACAAGAGTAGCTGTCGCAACAACATTCAGGTTACACATGTCATATCAGGTTTACTTGTCATATCAAGAATACTTGTCAGGAGTGCACCTCGATGGGCCACTATCTAGATTATCAAGATGGGATCATGTTGTCATGTTCAAGTTCAAGTTACTAGCTCAATATTATCAAGTTGTCAAGTCGGGTGGTCGTAATTTAGGGCAAGTACAGAAAATATGAAGAGAAGATCAAGAACATTCATGGGTGATTGAACTATCAGTCGCATATGAACTCAAGTTAAAGTGAGATAGAAAGATTCTTGAAGCCAAGACAAAGATCTACAACTTTCATGTTTTGAGTTTTACAAAATTTTAGCTACAAAATAGCTTAAACAAGCAAAAACAGTCATTCAGAGAATCGCGTACGCAACGTACGACACGCGGCAACGAATCGCGCACGCAGTGCACAGTGCGCTGCAGATAATCGTGTACGTGGTGCATGACGCGCGATAGAGAATCGCGCACGCAGTGTACGGCGTACGACAGAGAATAGCGCTCGTAGAGCACTGTGCGTGGCAACAAATCGTGCACGCGGTGCACGACGTGCGGCGAAGAATAGAACACGCGACGCATGGCGCACGACAACGAATCGTGCATGCGGCACATGTCATGCGGCAGAGAATAGCGCATGCGGCGATCGACGCACGGTAAGGAATCGCATGGGCACAGCGCACGAATCACGCAACATGTGGGTGTACGGCGTGCGGCAAACGAAATGCACGGGCGCGCAATGCGAGAAATGCGCTGCACACGGGTGCATGACGTACGGGGCACGGATGCACAGCGCGCGAGCATGCACGGTACTCTTTATCGTCCCGACAGCACCGAAGATATGGAAAACTCATAAACACAAGAAATGCCATAATTTTCTCAAAATAAATTGAAATTAGGTGGTTCAAAAATCAAAATTGGGTAGAATTGAATTTCCCACAACATGAAACCATTAGTTTTCAGAAATAGCAAGTTTCTAGAGATCAAAACCAAAAAAAAAGTTTATAACTTAGACCTACAAAAATGTATCCATCAAAACCAAAAATCCTAAGTTCTAAAGATGCTTAGAATCATGCAAGAAAGATAATTGAATAATCGAAAATGGAGATCCATCATGTTCTCCATGGAGCAAGTTCACTTACCTTGGGTTGGTGGGAGGAGTAATGGAGAAGGAGAGGAGTTAAAGGGAAATAATGAGAGGGGAGAGAAGAAGTTGATATAAATATCAAACTAAGTCATGCTAAACCAACCCAAACCAAACCAAGCCAAGCCATATGCCATGAAGAACCAAGGTAAACCAAACTAGGACTAGCTAGATCAACCCAAAACTAAACCAAACCAAGACTGAGCAAGATAAGTCTAAATACGGTTCACCTGACAAATGTCAGAATTTCGTACACGTATACTGAAAATACGTATAACGAAAAATAGAAATGACATTGAGTATCTATCTCGAAAATAATATAATCATGATCCTAATGTCCAAGCATATTCTAATATAAAGAAAATCTCTGAATGGATTCGTCAAAGCGACCATCTATATACATTGATAATATCTCCTAGAGAGATTAGAAAATACCTAAAAAATTGGATATAGTTCCTGAATATAAGATCTCCTGAAGAGGTAATCACTAGAAGAGATCCTGAAGAGATCTTCCGAAGAGGGATAGTTATCATTTATTCAATACATCTATAGTGGTCAGGTCAATGTGATCCATTTCGACCAAAAGAAGAAAACATGTTCTAGGTCTTGAAGTACTATATTTAAATAATATAAATGCAATTATTTATTATCATTCATTCAACAAAATATCTTTTATATAAACCTGTCGATATACACATAGACATCAGAATGACATAAAGCACAATTTAGATACATCAAAGAAATCATTCTTGCTTTAATTCACATGTTGAGATATGCAGACACAAGTTATTTATCTGATACCCTTAACGGAATTTCATAAACAAGGTATAATTTTTAAACATTGTTGCATGTATTTTGGAGATCAATAAAGCAAACTACTGTGGCATCCTCATCTAATCATTCTTGTACTTGATGAAACAAATAATGTAAAATTCCTAAATTTCAACTACAATTTTTTAATAAATATGGTATTGATTTTTGTACTTCGTATTTGTACGTCGCGTACGAGTTTGCATTTCGTAAATTTCTCGTCAAGTGCGAATAAGTACGAAGTACATATTTTTATAAAATGTTTTAATTATATAGATGTAGAAAATATTTCAAAATAATAGACGATAAATATTTTATATTGCTTGAAGTTGTAAATGCGTCGCGCCGAGGATTGCCAAACTTTATTTTTATATAAAAAAGATCATTTTATTTTATGGTACAAGTATAACTAGTAATTTAGAAAAACTGTATTTTATGTAAGTATTATTTTTGCATGCCAGTGTACATATATTTGTATTTTCGAAATTAATTATTATAATTAATATATTATTTCAAAAAAGGTATATTAAATATGGGTTGATTAAATATGTAATTAATTATGGTGATTTAAGTTGGAAAAAAATTATTAAGTTATTTAAATACAGTTTAAATTAGAGGTATAATCTATCTACATTAGATTATATTTGATTGAGTTACTTTTAAATCAATTTAAATTAAATAGTGGAAAATCTAAAGGGAATTAAAACTCTTCTTAGTCCTTATCTAGATAAATATGAACTATATTTTAAGTTAATCATAATCCTAAGTCTAATAGGAAATCATCCCTATCTATATCATATCCTAACAAAGCAAACTCCAATTTATTTAAATCAAATCCTGTCTAATTTAGGAGATAAATCTGAAATAAATACCTATATAAACCCAATACATCCCCCTTCTATCAGCCATAATTCGAAATTATTTTTAGTCCAATAGAAACTCTAAAATTCGTCATTAGAATTCAGCCCCGCTTTTTAGTAGCAAGAGCAACTTGGAACGACGATATCTTCTAGCTCCGAACTCCGTTTTGTCTCCAGTTTTTTTTTAAAAGAAGTGTATCGAGGTAAGCTTTCCAGAAACATATTTTAATAGACAAAATTCATTCTGTAGATTTTTGCAAAACTGTTTGAGTATCTAGTGTCCCAAAAATAAACGTGTTTCAGTATTTTTGCGATTTCGGGAGATTCCGGAAACAAAAATGCGATCCGTTTAGTTTTTCGGAAAGCTGATACGAAAACCTATGCCATATCCTAATTTTAAAATTTATTAAATAAATCTAATAGGTACAGTATTAATTATAATTAGATAATAGACTATTTTCAGCATCCGGAGATGTTTGTTTGGACCTTAGTTCCTCAGCAGCCGTTGTTCCACATAATTTCCTATCTGATCTTCGCCACCACAGTGCTCAGGACCCAGGCAAGTATACCTTGCTATAATTAACTGTCATATTATTTATTTTTTGTATTTATTTACTTTGTTTCATATTTGTTAGTTTATAAACTGCGTGTCTAAGCCATACTTGGGTGCAAGCGACTCTATTAGTCGTTACTTTATTTTATGCATGTTGACTTAGTTTTAGTGGACTACCTTCTTGTTGTGGGATATTCTCATATCTCTTTGGCCATGACACACACACTACACGGTTTGAGATATTTTGCTAGGGGCACGACTTATGGACTGACCATCTCTAAAGTCGTGTGACGGTAGTTGTTCGTAACTGCTATGACTAGGGTTTTAGAGACTCAAGCAGTTACAAAACTGGACGAGCCATGGGCATGACTTGGACAGTAGGAAACATTGGGGGAGGACAGTCGCTAGTGCGTATGGGAATCCAAACAGGTAAACCACAGTCACTACAACAAAAAGACCTATTAATGTCGCTCGACAAGGAGTTTTAATGACGGCTGATACATAAGCGTTATCAAAGTTGAGAAATACCTTTTTTCTATGATGGTTTGGGCTAATTTCGGGCTTTTTATAACGTTTATAAAACAAAACGTCATTAATATTTTAGAGCGGTGGCAAACTTGTAATTCCTTCACTGTATAAAAGCTCAGTGGGAGAGAGAAAATTCATTTCTCATCCATTTTCTAACCGAGCAGCATCTCTCCTCCTCAAACCTCTTCTCCCCCAATTTTTAACCCTAACCTTAATTACTCCGACGATGGGATCGACTACGCAGCAACCCTTCGGCGACTGAGCTATCGGTGCAGAGCCACCACTTCGGCAGCGTGTTCCAACGACGTACGTCTCATCTCGACGATCGATCTCATCTCGACGAGCTATCGGTGCAGAGCCTCCTGGACGCGCAGGTCGACGCGATGTTCGCCGCGGCGGGGCGGCTCGGGTTCGACGACGTGAGGGTGGTGGTCTCGGAGACCGGGTGGCCGTCGAGGGGCGACGACGGCCGGGAGGTCGGGACGGGGCTGGAGAACGCGGAGGCCTACAACGGCAACCTCATACGCAGGGTCCTATCGGGGAACGTCGGCACCCCGATGAAGTCGCGGGCGGACGTCGACGTGTACCTGTTCGCGCTGTCGGGGAACGTCGGCACCCCGATGAAGCACTACATCCTATTTCCAGGGCCTCAAGGTTTTTTCTGACTTTCTTTTCAATCTGTCCTTATGTTTGATGAAATGTGTCATAGAGTCATAGAGATTGAGTTCATAGAGATTATGTTTTATACGAATAAATGTTCTAACTTATTATTAGTTTTGAGTTAGTGTTAGCAATTCACAAAAATAGTGTCATAGAAATTGAGTTCATTTGTTCAATTTAGTTGCACATCACGTCATAATACAATGTATCATTATCTAGTAATGATAGAAAGCCAATGAAGAATTGTTGTAAAAAAAAAAAAATTTAACCATTCAAAGGTTAGAGAACATAGTTTTTCATTTAGAAGTATGAGCCGTAAACCTTTCCGCCAAATAACTCTACTTTCTTCATCTTTCAATGAAACAAGTAGGTGACGGAAAGTGACTGATTTTTGGTTGGCTCTCTTGTGATACATTGGTTGATTTTTGGTCGGCTCTAGGTGAAGAAACCAGAACATTGCTTCTGCGAATGAAAGAGGAGGATTTCATTGAGAGGCTTATGTACAGGTTAGTTTCACTATTTCTTTTGCATCCTTCTGTTTGACATTAATTTTTTTAGTATTCTGCTCGCTTAAAAGATGGTCATTTTTATGGTTAACATAGCATTTTACATGAAAAAGAATAATGTGCTTGATCTGAGCAATTTTATCAAATATCTAAAAAGAACTGTGAAGAATGTTGAACTAGCATGCTTGTATTCTAAAACATAAAACGTATATGGAACCTGCTCATAGTTATAAGGAGAAAATCTCGAGAAGTGTTAGATGTGCTACACCAGTTACATTGTTGCCTTCCTCATATATTTGGCATTGCATGTATAAGAAGGATAGGAGTTATTCTTCTTCTTTTCAACTAGTTGTCTAATAATTATGGAAGACACAAGAATGAAGAGATAATCATGCCGTCATCCCTTCCATGTCCTGTCCTGTCCTATCCTGACCTATCTTCTCCTTCATACTGAATCTACAGACATGAATAGGATGAATAATGATTGAATCGTTGCATTAAATAATACTTGTTTTACGTTAAGTGCACTTAATATGTAACTAGCCTACTGGTTTTCAAAACATGTGAGGTTTTTTGTAACAGGTTGCTAGCTGCCTACAATAACTTTATCTTCTAGTTTCCTACTTACTCGTACCTTTTCCTATCACGTATTTTCTCAATTGGGAAGAGGATGTAATTAATTATTGAAGAATATGTTGCCATCTCATTGATAAATACATGGTATATCTACTATCTCGTAGCAAATATGGAATGATGAAGCCTTGAAGAGATTGCTGGAATATTTATGTCAGAATCTGGACACACACTATTTGTTTCCAGAAGGTTATTTATAAATCATTTGGGACAAGGAAACTGCTTTCTGCTCCCATAATAGTATTGGCTTAGAATATGAGACAAAAATATATTTACAACATTATAAGCGAAGAAATTATGAATAGAAATATTGCTTATATTGGCAACTTTTGTATAAGTGGGTGGTTCACGATGAGGGAGATGGACAACCAATCAATCATATCAATTTGTCTCTTCTTTCCTTGTTCATGAAAAAAGCACAGCCACTTTTTAGTCTGCTTATCTGGTAAAGGCTTGGATTACTCGAAATATTATTATTTGGGAGTCTGATGTCGTTTAAGGAATGTTAAAGAGTATATCATGAAGCCATTGTTCAGATCAATTAAAAGCCTACCTTTTATTGTCTTGGTATTAGAATTTTGTCATAATCTAGTAGCTAAAATGAACTCTGTTGTTATTTTGATTAAACTTGTCTGTGAAATATATATTATGAGTTAACTTATCAGCGTTTAGGAGACCTGAGTAGTTGCCTTTCCTATCTATTAATTATTCTTCTAGGTTTTCCAACGGTTCCCTCTCTTGGTCACTTTCCTGGGACTCGAGTAAGCCAATTTTTGCTGAGGTTGACTTTAGGTTGATGTTCCTCTATGCAAGCTTTATATTGTCACGACTTCTTTCTGTACTAGTTTATTCATGCATCCTTTTCTATAATGAAAGAACTTTCTTGATGATAACAATGGCATACACCATCACAAAAAAATATTTTACTGCACGAGATTGGGATTTGTTTGACACACTGATAGAAGCTTTTGCTCAGCTTACCAAATTTTATATTCTACTTCACATTCCTTCTATACCTTCACAATAAGTTCCCTCTTAGCCGGGGGGAGTTCTTATACTGTGTTATCCTAACAAACCGGTAATTGGGTTATGTTTCGTCATAAATCAGTCACTTTCCATCACCTACTTGTTTCATTGAAAGATGAAGAAAGTAGAGTTATTTGGCGGAATGGTTTACGTCTCATACTTCTAAATGAAAAACTATATTCTCTTGGTCACTTTTTTCCATTTATGAAAGTTTTGGCTTCTGGGTTTTCTGAAATTCACTAGAACCTGTATTTTTTTTTTCTCTTGAATTTTGTAGTGACTTGAAGTTTTTTTTCTTTTCTTTCCAGTTTCCGGTCTTTCAAATATAATGTGTCATTTATACCTGGTTCTAACTTGATAATATCTAAATTGTGGATATATGTGGGGTGAGGATTTGGAACACGAGACCTCCATTTGGTTGGCATTTTAATATCATTCTATTTTTAGCAATTCTTTATTTGCGCCAAGTGCATTCAGTCTAATAAGTGATGCTTTCTTAATTATGCATTTTCGATTTTGATTTCTAATATATAAATTTCTTGTTAACTTTCTTTAATTTATTGGCTTGGTAAAATTCAGGTTGATTGATAGGCTCACATTTCAGCGTTGATTACTAAAGTGCTAAGCTGACATTTTCGATTTTTTGCAAAAAGGGCACAACGTGACGCTGAGGTGCATGCATGCGCTGGTGAGGGTTCAGGCGAGAGTAAGGGATCAGAGGATGAGGCTCTCCCACGACGGCGCCGGCTGCAGCAGTACCAAGTCGTCGCTCAGCCGCGACACTACTTCTCTTTGGGACTCCCGATATCTTCAAGAGATGGCAGAGAGAAGATCTATGGTCAGAATCTACTTAAGTAAATATTTCTAATAATTTGGTTAGCAAAAGAGAGATTTATTCCTATTTTTTGGGTATATTCTGTATTTGGATATTCAATGTAATGAAGATGTTGATATGTACTCTATTTTGAGAAATGTAATAAAGATGGTGATATATAATGTTAAGTTTTTGGAATGTAATATATACTGTGCAGTATAGAGCATTATAAATATGCTAATTTGAATAGTATAAAGTGTTATAAATGTGCTGCATTGAGCCTATACATATTATCTTTTCATAACGTTTTAAAATTGTTCTGAATTGTGCACTATATATTAACTATTCATAACGCTTTTATAGAAACTACTCATGACGATTTTTTTACAACGCTTTCAAAAAATATTTATAACACCCGTTTTCATAACGGTTGCTGTGAAAAAAAAGCGTCATGGTTCGTCATTAATGACGCTTTTTAGCCGTCATTAAAAGGGTTTTTTTGTTGTAGTGAGTCTTCGGATGGAACTGTGGCGATTTATATTTGCAGATGCCCTCTGACGTCTTGGACGTTACGGACGGATACAGATGACTGGATGCCAGTTACGTACATGTAGCCTAAATCCCACCCACGCGTATGAAAGTTGTCCTCTAAATTGCACATTAGGCGGTTAGAATCTCCTTTGCATATTTGTGTCTAGAATAGTCTTTTATATATTATTTTATTATTCTGACAGTTCATATTAGCATGTTCTTTCTGTATCTTGCTACGTCCCTCTGAGGACCTAGTTATTTCCCAGGTGTGTGTGTTCATGTCTTTCGCAGGTATCCTAGCCCGGATCGTGGTCTTCTCCATTTATTCGAAGATGACGTGACTTGGTTCCTCCTTGCTACTTCCACTTAGCCTTTTTATATATCATGTACTTCTTCCTTTTTATTTTGGATGGTAGTGGATGTGTCTCCACCCAACATATTGTACCAAAACAATTTATTATATGATATCTTTTATTCCCTTATTTTGTGGATGAGATTAGTTAGTTGTAGTTTACTGCATTTTATAGCTTATGTATACATACAAGGCCCCTGTACTTCGTATGTATACAGCTGGCATGTCTACGTACTTAGTCCTACGTATTTTGGGACTGGGACGTTACAAATAAATAATATGTATAGCTATGATTTCACCAGTTCAACATAAAGGGGGAGTTGCGAGCTTCCAGGAATCATAAATAAAGTATACAACTCTTTATGAGGATATGAGGATAATGCATATAAATGTATAGGCAAATAAAGTATTGGGGTCAGACGTATCAAATGTATTAATGGGGGGTTTGATTTTTTTTTTTTTTCATTTGAGTTGATGTAAGAAATAAAATATAATATTTTGAAGTAATTTTGTAGGGAGCATCCTACATATGCAAGTATTATAAATATGCTAATGGAAACATATTTAAGCATGTCTTTATATATTGTACAATTTTCATTCGACAAGGGTTTTTTCACTAGGTTTTTCCTTCGAAAGAATTTTAACGAGACGGTATAAGTCCTACCCACTTGGATTCCTGAATAATCATATTTATGAAGAAACAAATTAATGGCTACAATATTATTGTATTCTTTTTTCTACTATGAATTTTTATCAATTTTTTCTTAGAATTTTTTATTGAGGCAATGATAAAAGTGGGCTTCCAAGAGAGAGTGTTGCGATTTGTTGATAAACTTGAATATGAATGCTGAAATGAGACAAAGATTGAAAATTTTCCTCTATGTTTATTATGCCTCAAAGGGCTGAAATTTATAGAGAAGAACAATATCCTAAAGACAAGATAGAATAACAATGGAAAAGATAAACTAAATATCCTAACAATAGCTAACAATATCTCCTAACAATAACAATAGCTAACAATATCTCCAATACTCCCCCTCAAGTTGGAGTATGGAGGTCAAGAATGTCCAACTTGGAAAGAAGATGACTAAACGGCTGACGACCCAATGCCTTGGTGAACATGACTGCCGGTTGCTCCGCAGAGGGAAGATGAGAAGTGGCAACCGTGCCTGCAAGAACTAAGTCACGAACCAAGTGACAGTTGTAAATCCCCTAAATTTTAGAGATTTTACCCAATATATTATACAATATTTAAATTTACTTGACTTTTTAATTTTATATTTTGTTAATATTTTTGTAGCAATTTAAAACCTACATTTCGTACATACATAGATAAATGGTACGAGTATATGTACTAAATGTTTTAGAAAAATAATAATAACAATAATTGTTTTATTTTCTTTAAATGGATAGGATATTGTTATTATTTTTATTTTAGTTAATAAAATGCTTAAACTTAAATCCTAATGATTTCGCTATTTTCTTAGTAGCGGGTAATTGATATATATTAGGTAAATAGTAGGTGAAATGGTTCGAATTATTTATTAAAATGTTTTAGAAAGATTTTTATGAATTCTTACAAATTTTTATATATACATTTTGGGATTTTATATATATATATATATATATATATATATATATATATATATATATATATATATATATATATATATATATATATATATATATATATATATAATTTTTTTTTGGTGTCCACTTCTTAATGGAGCATGGAGGCTCGAACCCGTGCCACTGCGCCGGGGTGCCTCGTCGTTCCCAACGGGCTATATATATATATATATATATATATATATATATATATATATATATATATATTAGATGACTTAACCAATATCCAATGGTGGATAGCATGGGGATGCTTGGGGATGGAAAAGATCGAAAACGATGTCTTTCAAAAAAATTTATATATATATATATATATATATATATATATATATATATATATATATATATATATATATATATATATATATATATATATATATACCAAAATTATGGCGGACATCGTTTTGACCCAAAATTATGATTTTGCCCCTGTGTCTAGAATTGGACTTTTGTGTAGGCATTCTTAGACATTTTTTATACCAAACGTATTGGTGATGTCTGTTTCAGCATGCGGAGGCTATTATGCGAGTTGGACTTTTGTGTGGCACATTGAGTGGTTGGTATTATCGGTTTCACCAGTAAAGGACCCAGGCGAGTACATTTGTTATTTATTTTCGATATTGATTATTACTATATTTTATTGTTAGTCATTCTATATTTGATTCTTGTCTCTTTTTATACATTGTAGTATTCTTACCTGTAGCGTCTGGAAGGAAAAGTACTAAAAGATGTGTGATCTAACCGTATACATTGTAGATATCATAGACATTGTAGACATCGTAGACATTGTTTATTTTCTGTAAAGTAAACATCGTAGACATTGTTTATTCCCTACAAGGTAGACATCGTAGACATTATTTATTTTCTACAATGTAGACATCGTAGACATTGGTTAGACATTGTGGTGTAACTGTCCCTAAGACTGATCACATATCAAAAGGTACTTCAAACACATAGATAGTATTTTCTTTATTCTACTTTTCTCATGTCTTTTCTTACCATTATTCTAATTATTTCAAATCATGTATTTTATGGTTAACCTATGTTTTATAGTCGTTATCATATATTGGAACTGCATTCAATGAATTGTATTCGTTCCATTCCTGACTGAAACCAACATTTTTCAGGTTAGCCGCAATTACACTTAACATTGGAGAGACAGGTGTACTTGCAGGCCAAAACCTAAAGATTAGCTAGATAGATGAGTTATAGTTATTTTAATATTTATAAGAGTTTATATTTTTCTACAAATATAAAACTTATGAATATTGTAAATTAATTTAATTTTGTGAATGAGTATTTATTGTGATTGTAAGCATTGTGATCTAGACAGCGTTCTACCACCGACTCTGCGACGTAGGCTGGCTTGCGCACGCACTCATATCCCGAAAAGCGGGTGCGGGCCGTGACAACAGTCGGTCTCAATATGCTTGTGTAATCCCTCTTCTCAAAATTTTAAATTATAATATTTTTATTTTATTTGGCTTAAATAGTGAATTTTAGGAACTTTTTAAATATTTTAATTAAATAGTTATTATTATAGAAAGATCTTAGTCATGGTTAAGTTATGGTGTGCAAGGTGTCCAAGAATTTTGGCACAGATAGTGTAATCGTATGCTTTGACTAGTGTTTTAGCTATGCTAGGGAAGGCCGAGCCATAAGTGTGTTCTAACTAGAAAAACCAGATAAAATTGTGACATTCTTCATAAATATTAGTTTATAAATATTTAATATATAATTTATTTTTATAAAGATTTCCTGGATTATTTAAACAAACATGTATGGTAAATTTTTCCTCCTTCATAGGACCTCAGCCTATATATATCTTCTTTGGCCATATGTACGTAGCATATATATGGTTGGGTGATAACCCCCCATGATTAATGGAATGTATGGGACCTAAGCCATATAAAATTTTAAAGATACATGCTAAAGATCGTACAGGTTCTTATAAGCCCATTGATATTATGTATACATTATTCAAGGTCTAAAGGCCACGACTATTAATTACTTATAAGGTTCTCAGCCTATGACATATGAAATTGGGACCTCTCACCATTTTCCTTATATATGCTAAGAGCAAACCTTTTGCCAAGCAATAATAATTAACCCACATAGGGCCGGGTCATGCCAGTCACCAACAATCGCAAGACCAACCCGGCCCAAACTCTCTTTACTTCCCTATATATACTTATACCAACATGGTGTTGTAGCACAACCCAAGAACAAAGCTACAATATGCCAACCAAGCGTTCCTCCACGCCTCCATCATCTCCTTCATCAAAACCCACCAAAATCCTAGTAGCCACTAGAAGAATAACTCTACCAGAGTAGCCCCACGTACCATGACCATCTCATTGCCGACAACCAGGACGACCACCACCTCCGCCTCATTCCTCCCCGTTCCTCACTTCACCAGCCCGCCGTCCCGGCCAAGCCAACATACCGTTATCACCACAGCCTCCATATCCTCTGTCAAACACCAGCCTTGCAGCCGGGCAGGGAGAGCCAGCCAGCCACGTGGCCCCGCTCTTCTCGTCCCCAACTGCCTCCCGACCCAACTTCGATCACCCTGCTCCTCTCCGGTGTAACACCACTGCCACACTTCTCCGAATTCACTATCCACCACCGGCCCGATACACTCGTGCAGCACCTAAACCCCTCCAAAACTCACCACTGCTCGTAGACCCGTTGTCAAGACCCGCGCCCTGCGGCTAGCACCGCCGTGCCAGTTCTCAGCAACCTCGCACTCACGGCACCGCACGGAAGTCGCACGCCGGCTACTCCTCGCAGCTCGGCCGCCAAGCACCGGTGACTGCCCTTCCACGTCTGGGCGCCTCATCTCCGTTCGAAGTTGCCGCCGCTCGACTTCGCTAGCTTCGGTATGATGCTGTCCGCCATGGTCGAGCTCCGTACCATCTTCGTTGGGTGTGCGAACTCCGACGACCCCATCCTCGTGTGCAGCGCCCGCCGGAGAGTTCCTTAGCCGAACCCTAAGTGAGGGCTCACTTTCCCTCAGCCTTTTCGCGCGCTCTTCGGAGCCGAACGACTCTCTCTCGGAAGCATGCGCCGCCAGGGGAAGCCCTTACACCGCCTAGCCGGAAGCTTTCGCCGACCAGGTGACCCCCTTTTCTCACTGCTTCTATGGGTAAATGGATTTGGCTAAAAAATGTTGTGGCTTAGAACATCTGAATGTTGACTTCGATTGGTTGGATGCAAATCATATGTGGCTAATACAAAGTTGGTTGCTAAGCTGAAAGTTTTGAAAATATTGTCGGTGACCCAAAAGAATATTAGAAATTTATGCCTTGACCCTAAGGTGTAATAGATGTTAATCCATCTTGATCACCAAAGGATAGTCGTTGCATATGTACATGTATGCTGAGGAATTGAATTGTACTAGAAAAGTAACAAGCAGCAACCCTGAATATTTGTGTTGTATAGAGAATGGTTAATTGATACAGGAATTATCGGATTGAATGGAATGAACTACTCGACCCTTGCGGTAGGAGATTTAAGAATGCTCGTAAGATAGTTTGATGACCGATGAAACGAATGGGATTGAGAAATTACAAACGTGTTGGATAATGTCGGTATATGTGACTGTTGGTTGGGGTATAGATTGTTGGCTTATGACTTAGTGGTTTGACTTTGTCATACAAACCGAATAGTATGATTCCATAGTTATGTTAAGACTATATGAATCGATGACCCTTGAATATTTAGCCTTGGCTTATGGGTTCGTGTGGGTACAAAGGCATTGGAATAGAAATTTGATCATTGGATCTTTTACTTGATGGATTATTAGAACGATGAAAATCGTATGTCCACTACTAAAATCTGCTCAATTGGCGACGTAAATTTAGCGACGGTGGCGAAACATCGCTAAATTGTGGACATTAGCAACGTATAATTGAAACGTCGCTAACAGTCGCTACTAGCGACGAAAATAGCGATGTGACAACGACGTATATTAGTTACATGAGCTAGTCGCCGTGAAACGTCGCTATGACGCCGCTAATAGCGACTAATTTAGCGACGTTAGTATGAACGTCGCTAAATTCCAATAAAATTAAATTCCTCCCCCCGATTCATTTTCCCCTATCTATTTTACTCTCTCACTCTCTCCCTCCGGCGCTCTCACTCTCACTCTCTCCGGCGCTCTCACTCTCTCCGGCGACTCTCACTCTCTCCGGCGACTCTCCTCCGGTACGTGACTCCCTCTCTCTCTCTCTCTATTTTGGTTGTTGGTGGTTAGGGGGGTGATGGTGGCTCGGGGGGAGGGGCAGGGGGGTGCGGGTGGTTGGGGGTGAGGAATGGTTGGGGGGTGGCTGGGGGGGTGGGGGCGGCTGGGGGTGAGGAGGGGGGGCTGGAGGAGGGGAGGGTTAGGGTTCGGGTTAGGGGTGTGTGTGTGGGGGGGAGGGAAGGGGCGGGGGGGGGGGGGGGGTGAGGGCGGCTGGGGGGTGAGCACGGGGGGGGGGGGGATTGGGGGGAGGGGAGGGTTATGGTAAGGGTTCGGGTTAGGGTTAGGGGTGGTTGGTGGGGGAGGGGAGCAGGGGGGTGAGGGGGGCTGGTGGGGGAGGGGTTTGGGATAGGGTTCGGGTTCGGGTTCGGGTTAGGGGTGGTGTAGGGGGGGAGGGGTGCGGGGGGGCTGGGTCAGGGGCAGCGATAGTGCCAAAAAATCTGATAATTTAGTAATAATTATTTGTTTTTCGACACCAAAAAATCTGATACTCCGATTCGAAACCACGTACCGATAGTGCCGATATTTGTAACACGTAGTTTTGTTGGTTGGTTAATGCCGTCATCTATTTTCCTTGATCCCGATACTCATAGGAATGGTCCCGAGTCACGGTCGTACGTCGGGTTAGGACCTTCTTGCTGCTCGTGGGGTTGGGGGGTCTGCTGCTCGGGGTGGGTCCTATAGGGGGCTCGCAGTATGTATGTATGTATGTAGTATGTAGTATATTCATTTTAGTTTTGAATTTTATTCATATTTGCAGATATTTAGAAATGACTATATCCATGTATCTGCTAGACCGTTCGTGGATGTACAACCGTATTCGAGATGACAGGTACGGTGTGCGAGATGAATACATCGCCAGAGTAGAACAATTCCTCCAATTCGCGAAAGCGTTTCCTCAATTCATTGACGGCATGGACATTAAGTCCCCGTGTGCAAAATGTAGGAACGTGAAGTTTCAACCAGAATTGGATGTGACGTATTACTTATACACAAAGGGTTTCCTTCCGAATTACTATCAATGGACCGCACACGGAGAGCTTGTACCTTTAGCATTCCAAGCGAAGCCTTATGTGGAGCCTTATGTTGAGCCTTATGTGGAGCCTTATGTGAATGTCCACAGCCTTATATGGAACGTCTCTAATCTGACAAATTTTTGTAGTGATCGGGTTGGGATTGACTGTAATTGTCATGACCCGTACCCGCTTTTCTGGATACGAGACGTGTCCAAGCCAGCCTACGCCGCAGAGTCGGCGGTAGAACTCTGTCAAGCCCGCAAGAAATAATTGCTCAAAATAAACTTTATTGCTTATTCACATTTCTAAATTTATTTACAACATTTATATTTGAAAGAAAATACAATGTCTCACAAAAATAGAAAAGACAGTTAGTTCCACTATCTAGGTCGACCTCAGCATACCCATGCCTTCCCAGTGCTAAGAGTGATCGCGGCTAAACCTGAAAAATGTTGGTTTCCAGTCAGGAATGGAACGAGTACAATCTCACAACAGAATCAATAAATGACGAAATCCATAAATCTGTAATAATAGTGAGATACATGATACGTGGATAAACATGGAATCATGGTAGAAATCATGCGAGTAAAAGCAGGAAAACATGGTATACAAGACAAGCAATGACAAGAAACTGTAATACAGCAAGACTATATCTAACAAGTGATTTGAAATACACTTTCGACATGTAAACGACTAAGGAATAAATTCGGCACCCTGCACGTGTCGTGTGCAGCAGCTATCAGGCAAGAATAGACATTTTGGAGATAATTCTGGGTATGTTTACATGTCTACTAATGTAATTCCCCGCCCGGCTAGTACCCATGGATTCAAACAGGTCACGAACACGAAAATATATTAGTCACGAACAACATGCAAGAATCCATAACTACTATCTTGTGTGACAAGCATGTCAAGAATCAACATGATATCAATGTAAAACAATACCAAATACAAGAAGTATAGAGATAATCAAATACAAAAACTATCAGAGATGTACTCGCCTGAGGTCCTGTGCTGGTGAAACCGATACTCCCGTTGGGTCCAGAGTAGTCCGTTTGTCTAGGGTAGGCATGAAGAAGTCCCAAAGTGGCAAAGAAAATATATGAATATAATTAGCCATGATCAAGGTTTCTAATATAAAGGAGTGTGATTTTTGGAGAAGTTAACCCATATCTTAGAAAATATTATATGTACTTTTAAAATATCTACATATTCTTATAATCGATAAAAATACGATAAAACCTTTTGAGGAAAATAAAGTTTATCCCATATGTAAAACCCGATATGAGAATATGCTTATAGACAATAAGTTATTTTCTATATAAGGCCTAATCAAATATAATCCAAATTTTAATACTAAAACCCAAAATAGTTTAAGCCCAATACTGGGACCCAATTCCCTTTTTGGGCTCATCCTCCTAATCAGTCAAAATTATATACCATAAAAATCCATAAGAGTATAGTATAAAATTTGACAAATATATATTTTATACATATCTATATATTTTACTCAAAACTATTAACAAAATAGCCTTAATGGTTTTATACAAAATTATTCTTGTACACATATGTACACTTATTAATGCATATATACTGATATTTGTATATACATTGATAACAAACAAAAATAACAATGCTAAGACATCACAAGTCAACAGGGTGTAGGCTTATTTTGTTGGGAACCCAAAAATGAGTCCCTCCTCCTTTACAAAAGGGGAGAAAGGAGACATGGGGAGAGAGAGTGAGTTATGAGAGTGAGAGGGAGAGAAGGAAAATTACCAGAGGAAGAAGGAAATCGAGGAGAGAGCTCGGGAACACGGCGGTTGCGGCTGGGCTGGCCGACGCTGAGGTGGCGCGGGATTTCACGCCAGCAGCGATGGGGTCTCGGGTGAGCGGCTCCACCATGACGAAACGGCACCGTCCGCTCGTGCGGCGCAGTGCGGGTCGCTGACGCTGGGGTCATGCGAATCCGGTCCCGTACGGAGGTGAGAGGGCGCGGCCCGAAACTGACTCGCTGGCGGTCGGCTCGAGGTCGCCGGGTCTGCTATGCAGGCGGTGTCAATTATCGACGGCGCATCACTGAAAGGAGGCACAGAATGTCGACGGGGAAGAGGAAGCCACAGCGTCGGCCCCGAATCGGAGCGATCGTGGCGGCGGAGAAGCTAAACGGAGAGCGCGTATGGAGTTCTTCTACACACTCTGCTTCAGTGCGAGCACGGCTACGCGGGGAACGGTGCTAGGGCGGAGGATGGCGCGACCAGATTTGAGCGCTGGTTGCGTCTCAGGCGAAGGTTTACACCGTGTTCGGCACGCAGAGGGATGGAGGTGCATCTCCGGGCTAGGGACGGGGATCGACCCTCCGGGCGGCGGACGGAGAGATGGTCCGTGGTGCATGGCCCAAAAAGCGGATCGTCGGTTGGTGGACGCTGCCAGAGGGGAGTTGACTGGAAGACGACATGGGGGCTGGGCGTAGTTCACCCAAGGAGCGTCGATGAATGGGTGGTTCCGCTCCGACTCACAATTCAGAGATGGCCGAAGGAGTCTCGGTCACACTCGGCTGCTCAATGCCGGGCTGTCTGTGATTGGAGGCGGCTGATATGGCGGCATGGCCAGGAAGTGCAGCATCGTATAGGCGAAGCCGGAGGTGGCTCTGTTTTGGTGGACGGAGGACTCGTTAGCGGCTGGGTTCGGTGATGGGATTTGGGTTTGCATATTGTAACTCTGTGGAATAAGATGGGTTGGGCACAGACGCACGGGTCCGGACATGGCTGGCACGATAATTTCTGTGGTGGATACAGACACTTGGACACGGAATTTGCTATTGGCTGTGTTGTGGTGGCATCGGGTTGGTTGTGGCCGAGTGGCGCTGGCGGCGGTTTACAGGGAATGAGGGAAAAATGGTGAAGTCTTATATATGTGGAGCATATGAGTTCGGGTGGGAATTGCGGAAGAGAAGGTCTTGGGGTTTATAATCAGCAAGAGGGATATAAGCTAGAATTATTTAGGCATATCTTTCCAGTGTACATAAGGAGAAGTTTTATGGTGTAGAAGAACAAGGCCATCTCTCTCCTTATGCATATAGTTAGGCTATTTGATCCACGGAAGATGAGCATCGATCCGATTCAAAATCGAGTTAGATGATATCTGCTCGGACTTCAATTAGTTATCTAATATAAATTTAGTTTAGTCCTAATCCCTTAGTAGGATTAGTTTAAATCGATATTTAATCCAAGAAAATCATATAAATTAAAAAAAATCTAAAACCAAATAGTTATTATCATAATTCAAATAATGCTTAATACTATCAATCTAATTTTGGATAAATAACACTCCTAGTAGTTTAATTTAATTATAATGATATTATTAAGCAATTTAAAACATATATCTTTATAAGTCAAAAACTTATATTTAAAAATACTTTGATAAATCTTTTATTTGTTTCCGCATTACTCTTGATATTTAAATTATTTAAAAACCAAAACTTTTCAAGAAGATGATTATCGTATCCAATAAAATATCAATTAATTCAAAATTAATAATGAAAGTAATACTAGCTCTTTCTAATAACGTTAAAAAATACATTTAGCCAAATGTAGATCAAATGATGTTTTTAAACACAAATTGATCTAATCACGACCTATTAATGACTGCCAAAAATTAGTTTAAATAAATTCAAACCTTTTATAAATGAATCACCATTTGGTGATACTACTAAATATTCTAAAACCGTGTAAGGCATATAAATTGAACAAACCAGAATCGATAATTTGATTATAATAATAATAAGGAATAATATATAAGGTAAAACATATAACTTTATAAATCCTAGAACTTTGATAACACTTTGGTCAAGAAATAAAATAAATAATTAAATATGCTTTTTAAATCGCTCTAGAGACTTCTTTTTTTGAAATGTGGTAGAATAATATATTTTTAAAAAGGCAAAATAGTTTACTTGTAGTACAGCTATTAAAAATATCGGGAAGAAGAGTTACAATAATGTTGATAGATCGATTTTAGTCGATCGTTGGGTAAGTCTTGAATGAGCCTCTGTGGAAATTATTTCCTTGAGGAAGACCCTGGATAGATAGACTTGACCCTAGCGACCGTGGGACACATAACCAATTGTCGGCATAGTCGACAATGGCGATTAGTTGTTCAGACTGAGTTGAATCCCATAGGTTTGAGTAGAGTTGCCACGAATAGTTGGTGGCATGTTGGCCTGAGAATAAGAAACTAGCATGATCCCTAGTAGCCGTCCACTCTAGGGAAGTCACATGAATGATTAGGTTTAGCTGTCAATATAGCTAACATTAGAGACTTAGCCGAATAATGGATGACCTGGTGGCATTGAACGAGAGATGGTGGTGATAAGTATTGACCTAAGGAGATGTATGCTTCAGCTTGTGCCTTAGAGATGTTGGACCTTTTTAAGTTATATGTCGGCCGTAAGTGGGAAGTGCAATCATAGGGTAAGACTTGAGTGGTGCATGTCGAGCAGTGAATTGTTCCATGAAATGGAATTGAATGCTCATAACGAGAATGTTTGATCGGTACCTATAGTCGGGTAGCTGGGTTAACCTTGACTGTTGCATAGAATTATACCCTGACTCGGTTAATCGATAGTGGGTGACGTCGGATTGTATCTTTTAGAAAAGATGAATTACCTTGGTGAGAAATATTGTTGGATTTGGGAAGGAATATGATTGCATGTTGTGAACTCTTGATATGATTGGCCCTAAGTTAGACCCTTGACCGAATGTTATTAATATTATGCTTGGATAGGGAGCTTGTCCGAGTTGTCCCTGATGTTAAGTGATGTGGCCTGGAAGATAGTGATTGTGGCAAATTGAATGAAGTAATAAGTCAATTGAAAGGATGCTAAGTCGGATTTGGAAAAAAGAGTTATATCGTGGCTGATCGAATCACACTAACATGAAAGTTGGCTAAAGTACATATATTTTGGGGACGCCTAAAATATGTATATGGATCCAGCCAAAGTGATAGGTTGCGACTGAGATAACATTATGGGAAGAGTTTATTGCACTAGCACGGACTTCGGCTAAAATGCATATATTTTAGGAACGCCTAAAATATGTGTATAGATCCAAATGAAGTGATATGTTGCGACCAAGATAGAAATGCAAGAAAAATATTGGTGAATCAATAAGAAGTTACAATTAATTGAAAAAGAAAAAGACAGATCGAATCGTTGATGGATTAAAATGGTACAGTTGGATAGCTATTTTGGGATGACCGAGTGTGCTGAAATGAATATTGAATTGAAGCTGAATGAGTAACTTGTTGTACCTAAGTAAATTAGTAAGATGAGTTGTTCTCTTAAGTTTCGAGGATGAAACTTTTTCTGAGTGGTATATTATGTAATTCTCTGCTCCGTGCGAGGCATTTGGTTGGCTTGTTGGATGGGATCAGAATATTAGACCGTAACTTGTGCTGGAGATCAAGAGAGTTGAGACTGACACTGTCTCTCTTAGCTGGTTAGACGGATTGAGTGTTGGAACGTGGCTCCTCGGCGGAGCTATGTCCATTGGAAGATAAGTATGATCGGAGCAGGAAGATCGTTATGCAAGGCAAGTAGAACTGTCCTCCTCCCTCCTTATTCCTGCATACGTAATAAATGGAATAACGTGATGTTATGAATATGTCCCTAATGCCTCTTACCTTGAATATTGAATAATTGTGATGCGATGCTTTAGTTGCTAAATCAATAGAGATGCATATGCTAAAAATCGTTGAAATGAATAACACATGAACATTGAATTGCTGAGCGAATCACACTTGAACTGCTAATATGGCGATGCCTGAGAATGAATTTATAATGTTTCTTATGCTTAACGTTGTCGGAACAAGTAGAACACTTAAATAATGAGATGCCTTGTGAATGATAGAATAAGAAGAGAACTGGCTATGCTATCGCCCAATGATCCAAATGAAATATTAGAATCATGTACCTTCTGTATAACTGTTGATGTTGCCTGTTTTAATATAAGCAATAAAATGAATGATATTGTCCCTATGAAATGAAATGCTACATGTTCCTTGAGAAATGAATAATGTGGGAATGCTTCAATGTGTCTGAGTTGATGGAACAAGAAATGAATGATTGGAAACAATAAGAATTGATGAGGCTTGGGATCGTTGAGATCACCAAGTAAAATGATGGTAATGTTGAGAATGAATAAGTCATCGAACATGACTTGAATGAGATGAATGATGATGGACTGTTGTCTTTATTTCTTTTATTATTTTTACCATGCGTTTACGTTCACGATCGAGTCGGACACGCATTCGCATGGTCATGGACAACTTATGCATAAGGTTTGGTGATATGTTTTTTCGGACGGTACCCTGGGACGTTAGGGGGATCGATCCGGCCTAGGAGGAAACAATGGCGTGCTTTGGTAGTACGGGTCTTGCAAGGCATCCTTTGGGGCTAGCTACCTTCTCTGGAGTCATTGCATTACCTTGAAGTCCTATATAGCAAATGTCCGTATGGTTTAACAACACCAGTGGCCATGTAGTCAGGATGCACGCTAATAAATATTTTATGCAGGCAGAGTAAGTATATTGCCTAACCTGTATTTGATGCAGGAACGAGGAGTCAGCTATCGGTAAGAAATCACTTAAATGTGATATGTTCAACATATGTTGGTTTAATTTGCCTTCTTAACATGCTAAACGAAACGATGCCAAAATGTTTCCTTTCCATAAGAATTTCATTAACATGTTAAAGATGTAAATGCCAATGTTGCCTCGATGATGCCTAACACGATTACACCAAGTATGCTTAGATGATGCCTTACACAAAGAAATGCTATACCATGCTATGACATGTTTACATTCTTCAATGTTTTTGTTCATGAACTGTAAACTGATGTTAGACCCCAAGTAGAAAGATCATGCAAATAAATGCTTGCTAAAATAGACCAGTTAGTGTTGGTTTAGACGAGTGGATTGGATTCTACTCGCCAGTACATAGATGATGTACTGACCCACGTTTGTGGGCAGGTGTTCGTGCTTGGGAAGTCCTGTACACGAAGATTGGCTTGATTGGTCCCGCGGCATCAAAGATCTGTTGGGCATGCAGAAGCTCTCCTTGCAAAAGATGATGACTTCTGTTTATAAAGGGCATAATATATGGAACTGTGTAATTAGTTGTACCAGTGAGTTGTAAGCCAAGTCGGTATATCGAGTTGTAATCCAATGTATCAAAGTATCAAATGTAAGCTTTATAGCATTGTTCAGTTGCTTTTCAATGTAAAGTGAGATGTGTTGTAAGCAGTGTATTTCAATACAAGTCTTGTACTCTTCTTCAATTATCAATAAAGAGAATTTATTTTTTATATCTCTGTGCGACTCAAGTTATCTGCTTATCTCCGCTGCTATAAATCAGTGATGTGTTTCTTTTCGATAAGAAATAATGTCCTCATTAACTTCAATTTGTCTGTTTCTGCTGCTGCAATGTGTTCCTATTTTGAAGATTATCAATTGTGTACCATCTTTGTCTTGTACAAGTGCAATACCAGACTTGTACGGCATCACGCCCAAGCGAGGACGATCGATTCCAAGAGATAAATTTGTGATTAAATGACTTTACGGAATCGGGGCGTGACATTTAGTTCTATGATTTCATGTTTTCGTTCATCGTGTATTTTATTATTATTTACAATTTTATAGACTTTGTCAATTATTGAAACTGCTGTTAGAATGTACTCGTTCCATTCCTGACTGTTAACCAATATTTTTTAGGTTAGTCGCGACTTCTCTTAGCATTTGGGAGGCATGGGTATTCTGAGGTCAACCTAGAAGAATAGTTAGATATGTTAGTAGTTTTTGTAAGAACATTGTACTTTCTTCAAATATAAATCTTGTAAATCTTGTAATTTGATTTAGTAATGTGAATGAGCAATAAAGTTTTGTTATATGGTTTTGAGCATCATGGCCTTGACAGCGTTCTACCACCGACTCTGCGACGTAGGTTGGCTTGGACACGCACTCGTACCCCGAAAAGCGGGTGCGGGTCGTGACAGCTTGGTACGCTCATAAAAGACAGGATTCGCGACGATGTGAAGAGCAGCCTGACTATCGCAAAAGAGCCTAACTGGAGTAGAATGCAAGACACCAAGCGACCGTAGGAGCGATCGAAGCCATAAGATCTCACAATACGTGCTGGCCATAGACTTGTATTCGACTTCTACAGAGGACCGAGATATAGTAGGTTGCTTCTTGGTCTTCCAAGAGACAGGTGAGAGCCCAAGAGTAATGAAAAAGCCGGTCACAGATCGGAGAGTGAGAGAGAAGGCGGCCCAGTCCAAATCAAAGTAGGCCGTAAGGGTGAGACTGCTTGCATTTGAGAGATGCAAACCCTGACCCGGATGCCCCTTTAAATACCGAAAAATACGTAAAACTGCTGTCTAGTATGCCTCCTTTGGCTGTTGTATAAACTGAGACAAGGTATGAACAGCAAAACTCAACTCCGGTCTCGTGATGGTGAGGTAGATGAGTCGCCCAATAAGACGATGATAGATCTCGGGGCACAAAAAATTTGGACCAGAGGCGGCTGCTAGCTGGTGATTAGGGTCCATAGGCGAATCAATAGGCTTGGAACCGAGTAGACCAGCTTCAGCAATTATCACGCCCCGCTCCCATAGGAGCGATTGTCCTCGCTAAGGCGTGATGCCGCACGGACCTAGGTTGTGCCCGTGTAAGGCTAATCCCAGAAACGGTCGATTTGAGCTAGGCCATAGAGTCATACAGAGTGTCCCCATTTGCAGCGAAAAGTAAATAAACACAAGTTAAAGCGAATTCAAACTCTTTATTGATTTTTAAGAAGTTTACAAGCGGCGCTAGGCCGCGTTTACAAGTCTCTCAAGCTCTCTCTCTGAAACATAAAAGGCATGCCAAGTGGTTTACAACATGGAATGATTCATGGCAATGTTCCGATACATTATGTCCTGTATATGGTGCTTCAGCTCCTTATAACGCTCCAGAGTTGGCTCTGTGCCTTAGCACGTTCGAGGAAAGCTCTGCACCCGATGACGTCTCTTGCTTCCTACAAGCAATCTGTAGGGTTATCGGTACATTTTATGCACTGGTGGGGAGGCTAGCTCGCCCACAATGCTATCATTACCAAACACGTTCTATTTACTTTTGTGCACCGTCTATCATTTATTGTCTTTCTAATCTTGCCTTAGGATCAGTTTCATGGCATATTTCATAACCTATCTCGTATTGCCGAATTCAAGTATTTGCATGAAAATATATGCACGACTTACCCATACTTACCGTATGGCCTTTCCTGTCCAAAGTAAAACCAAGTTAGTCAACAATTCGTATATATCAACTTAACGTAATTCATGCAAACATTCAATGTCAAGGGCGTGTCCCTGCCTCAGGGCCTAGCGCGTCGTAGGTGTGTTTTCTAACTCATTTGTACGAAGTAATCTCGATCATTTGGTGTGTTATATTCAAGCATGTTCAGAAGGTGCCTTGTTCAGTTAACTTAGACTATTTTGTTTCAATGCAAGGACTTGCACGTGGATTACCACCAGCAAAGCCCACTTAATCTATATGCACCGGTCGCTGGCATCACAAGCCAATTTGGACATATTCTCCATTTATATTCTCACCTATCATAGCGTGATGGCTGGTACATCTTGATAGTCTTTTGAAATATCCCGCACTTACGTCTACTTGGAATGACCGAGCCCACACCCAAGCAGCCCGTAAGCCATGATTCTGCCTAGGCCGGCTACGAAATCGTCGATCGTTGCCTTTGGAATCCCTTATTCTTCCTACCTCCCGTATACGATGGGATTGTCCACGACCATTTCGTATTGACTTGTCATTTTAACTTAACGGCTGTCTCTGAGCCATAGGCTAACCTTTAGCCATAATACGTTATCGACCAGGTTGGCGGCGGCATCCGTGCAGCGCGGGTAGCAATCCCCGATGCACGTCCCTGTCATACCTGTCGCTAACCATTCCTTTATTTCTTATCTTATTCATTCTTTCTTTCACTTGTTCGTTCGTTCATTGATTCATTTACATATTCATTCATTCATACATTATGCAACTCCCCGTGCGGGAGTCGCCTTGGCGACCCATCGGTCCCAAAGTCTTCCAATGTTGCTATATTCTACTCTAAACGACTATGTCGATAGTCTTTCTGTTTTATTGTTGTAAATTATTCATTGTTTCATTGTTGAACGCATAAGGAACTTGAATGTAAGCTTGTGCCTTAGCACGAGCGTGGAGTGCAGTACGAGAGCTCCTATATTTTTTGAGTTCTTTTCCATATTCTATACAAGCCTACAAGAGGGAATTATTCCCTTAGCTAGGTGCGTTGAGTCATTTATTAGCATGCGCGATGTTATCGCCTAGCGATTCTAGCAATAGTGTCAGTATTGTTAAGTGTCTAGGCTAAGCAAAAATGGGTTCATCGGAGCCACCCACCTTAGCGATGTTCGCATCGGCCGAGTGATACTCCGAGCGCGCCTTTGAAAGTCTAAGTCTGGATTCATCTTTGACGGGCCAATGTAAGCCTTGCATCGATTTTTTATCAGGTCGATGCCAACTCTTCGGGTCGACGACTCGTTTGAGTCATTGTACTTGCCGTTTGAATCGGCGTTCCGCTAGGACGGAGCGGGTCATTACATAATACACCACTCAAAACAAGTCTCGTCCTCGAGACTTCCTGAGTGCAGGTCATCCTACCGTTCCCTAACTCATGTCGTTTGCTTATCTTAGACAATCCCTATCGAATGACTTTATCGCTCGATGGTATCGAACTATGCTCGGTTATCCTTCCAAGTTTTTATGTTTATAACGCCCTAGTCCCAAAATACGTAGGACTAGGAACGTAGACATGCCAGCTGTATTCATACGAAGTACATGGACCTCGTATGGATACATAAGCTGTAAATGCAGTAAAACCATGACTAATCTCATCCACACAAAATAAATAAAAATAAAGATTTCATATAATCATCTATGGAAATGTATTTGTACAATATGTTGGGCGGAGACAAATCTACTACCAACAAGCAAGGAAAGAAATACATGGAAAATAAAATAAGTTTGGCGAGCGAAGCGAAGACGATCCAAGTGCAATCATCCTCGAAGAATGGAGATAGTCACGGCTAGAGCTAGAACACCTGCGAAAAACAAGAACACGCACCTGGCGAGATAACCAGGTCCTCAGAGGGACGTAACAAGACACATAATATCGTGCCAATAACTGAATAAATAAAGCTCAACAGAAAAGTATATATGACTACACAAATAAAGGTCCTTAACCATTCTATGTGAAAATGCATTTTGAAGACAACGTTCCATACAAGGGCTCTCGAGACTAGAAACACGACGTCTAGAGGAAAATAAATAAATACACGGTACACTAGTCTCTCGGGTGAGTCACCAACGACAGCTAGAGGAAAGTAAATGCACGGTACATTTGTGTTTCAACCGAGGCACTAGTGGCATCTAGAGGAAAGTAAATAAATGTACGGCGCACTAGCTCTCGGCTGAGTCACAAATGGCAGCTAGAGAAAAGTAAATGTGTGAAAGCCCCTGCGCCTAATAACTGTCTTTCCCTCTCCATGCACTACTCGTGCTGAATCCACACCACGATATTTCTAATAACCGCTAAGTCTTGTAGGCAATTATATTAGCAGTTATACCCTAACGCTCGTCCTGTACGCACCGATGTACGGTCGGTACGCAAATCCGAATCTATATGAGACACGTAACATCATGGCACACAGGTGTCGGCCAATGAATGTGGTACAAACAAAGGTGGTCCCTTAACTCTAGGCCAAATGCATAAAAAAAACAAAAGTATAATAATTTGTAACTACATATGGTTTTAAAAGAACAACTTATAAGAAATAAAACATGCATGATATTGAGCAAGAAATTTAAACAGTAAAGGCAAGGAGTCTTGCCTGGTAGGACGCCTGATGTACTGCAATAATCAAGGTGGCACGAACTGCAACTTCGGTGTAACAATTATGCAAGGTGACCTATGATGATGGCACGGACAGTTCCATTGGGTCCAGAATGATTAAGTTAGCTTGGGACGAGACGGGGAAGTCCAAAGGACTAGGCACGAACAAGATTGGATAACCGAAGGGTTTGGAGTAAATAATACATACACTATCTCTTTGAAAAATACTTATAGTACTTAAAATATATTTTATTAGTCGAAGTATGTTTTTAAATAAATACTAAAAATTCATTCTAAGGCAGAATCTAGTTTTGTCAAAGTATTATATATATATATATATATATATATATATATATATATATATATATATATATATATATATATATATATATATATATATATATATATATATATATTCTTAAATAACGAAAATACTATACTGGTATAAGTATTTTGATGTCCAAGTAGTAATATATATATAGGGTTTCAAAAATACTTATTTTCCTAATCAGTTCATAAAATATATTATATATATATATATATATATATATATATATATATATATATATATATATATATATTTCCTAATCAGTTCATAAAAAATATATTTATCAAATATTAAATATATATATATATATATATATATATATATATATATATATATATATATATATATATATATATATATATATATATATATATTAAAGTAAATGCATAAACCTACTGAGGTTAGTCCACTAATTTAAATATGTATATATAGTTTCTAGAAAACGGATTTTAGGAATCCTTTTAGAAAAACTCTAGCCCGAAATCCATATTAAAGCCCAAAATATATATAAACCCAATAACAAAAATACTGATAATAATAAGATAATAATAATAACGAGATAATAATAATAATAATAATAATAATAATAATAATAATAATAATAATAATAATAATAATAATAATAATAATAATAATAATGTAAATAATAATATTTAACATAACAACAAACTAATATTAGTAATAATATATAAAATAATTGACACCATTCTAGTAATTTAGATAAATGACAATAATAATAATAACAGTAATAATAATACTGATAATAATAATGATAATGCTAATAATAATAATAATTATGATAATAAGAATAATAATAATACTAAATAATAATATTAATAACAATAAAATCCCTAACAACTACCCAGCCCCTTTTCCTATTCTTTACAGTAGAGAGAGTGAGTTTGGGGAATCGAGGGAGAGAGAGGAGAAAGTCGGGGAGAGAGAGATCGGGTGGAGTCGCCGTAGGCAAGGAGCGGCGCCGGCGGAGGGTGGCGGACATGATGGCGTGAGTGGAGGATGGGCTCGTGGCACATAGGTGTCGGCCAATGAATGCGGCACAAACAAGGTGGTCCCTTAACTCTAGGCCAAATGTATAAAGAAAACTAAAGTATAGTAATTTGCAACTACATATAGTTTTGAAAGAACAACTTATAAGAAATAAAACATACATAATATTGAGCAAGAAATTAAACAGTAAAGACAAGGTGTCTTGCCTGGTAGGACGCCTGGTGTGCCGCGATGATCAAGGTGGCACGAACTGCGACTTCGGTGTAACAACTATGCAAGGGACCTCTGACGATGGCACGGACAGTTTCATCGGTCCAGGACGGTTGAATTTGTTAGGGTAGACATACGGAAGTACAGAATTGGTGAGGGAACGGGAATAATGGGGTTGGTCATGGACTGGACGATAATCGAAGGAATTTAATCAAATAATACGAATTTAGAAAAATTATTTATAACCTTGAAAACTATATTTTGTTACCAAAATATTTTAGATAAATATATACTTGAAATCAAAATAGTTTTTAGGCTAAAACCCTAAATTTATCAAAATAAAGTTTTAGTACGAACTATATATTTAATCAAAATATTTTAGATAGTTATTTTTGGAAATCTAGAAAATTATTTGGGCTAAAATCTACTTTTTGTCAAAATAAAAATATTTGGGTAAAACCCTTTTTTTTTTAAATAACTAGATACACTATAGATATATACAAACTATATTTAAAATATGCAATAATATTAACAAAATTTATTACTGATTTCTCAACACATATATTTAATAAACACTAATAATATACATTATAAATAATACAATGTTAATACTACTATTAAATCCTAGTATGTAAAACGCATACAAGTGTATTCACAGACTGAGTAATCCTAAGAGTAATATTTTTTTTCACAATAATAATAATAATAATAATAACACTCTCTTCCCAAATGTGCACAGAGAGAGAGAGAGAGAGAGAGTTGGGAAAGAAGAGGCAGAAGCAGGAGAGAAGTCTCACCGAGGTCGGCAGTCGAGCGGTAGGGGGATGGCTCGGCTGGGATGGCGCGGCGGTTGTCCGGAGGTCGTTGGGAACCGCTCCGACAACAAATCTGAAGGGGATTTGGGGAAAACTCCGGCCGATCTTTGGTGGCGTTGGTGGAGCAGATTCGGCTCGGCCACGATGCCGGGAGTCGCACGGCCGGCGCCAGATTTGCTCGACAGTGGGACCGGTGGCACGATCGGGGTTGCGCACGCCCACGCGTAGACGGAGGCGGAAAGGCGCGCACGCGACGGTGGACCGGTTAGGTTTCTGTAACTCCTCTTCCCAATTTTTATTTTATTTTATGTATTCTATATATTTCAAGATCGTGTCTTGGAAATGAGTGCTCTTTGAAAAGGGCATTTAGTACTTTCTAAAAGACTATTCCGGTTCATGGATAAATTAGCTGCAATAAGGATATTTCTTGAAATTCAGTATTGGCCTCATTTGGTTGCTACGTTTGGTTATTCAAAATGATTTTCAGGATTATAAATATTCTATGTAATTTTGATTAATAGAAAATGTATGTTTTCAATATTATAGCGATAATCAAATATTATTTTCATTTGTAAACATTGGCCAAATTATTTTCTTTAACATAATTTTTTTAAATGCTAATATGCTTACGGGTAAGAGAGATTAATTTTGTTGCTATGAGTAATGGGTTTTTGTATTAGGAAGAAAACTAATTGTTAAGGCCTTGGTGCCATCATACATTTCAAACGTGTGTTGGCCAACTACCTCAATACTTAAACCTGCACCAGATACGAGTAGGATTTTTCCTTAATCCTTTTAAGGATCGAATACCAACTCCACTTGATTTGAATCAACTTCATCTTATATCTTCCCACAAGAAACAAACTATCTATAAATTAGAATAGCAATCAATTTCCTATCTAAAACCCTATTTCCTGCTGCCATCTCTCCCGGTCGAACACCTTACGACCCCAAAGTACTGCCAGCACCAACGTCCATCATCCCAGGCCAACCACCGCGACAACCGCCCACAGACTTCCGCAGAGCGCCCCCTGATCCCATCTAAACTGATAGCCACCACCATTACACACCACAGCCACCACCATTATCACCATCACAACCGTGCCCGGACCCGTGTGTCCGTGTCCCTCCTATCTTATTCCATTACACATTACAAACCCAGTTCGTGTCGGACACACCCGACACGCACAGCAAAATCATCAACCCCCTCGACTCTGACTTCCCACCGACAGTACAACCAAGACATCACCACCAACATCAGTACCCCAAACGCCGCCCAATTCACAGATCAATAAACCACAACCTACTCACCTCGACCGACGGCGTCGCTCAGCCTCCCAGCCGCGACTCGAGCCCCTGCGGCACGCCCTGGCGACCCGCCTCCAGCGTCCAGTCTCCAACGCCGACCCCGGCCACCCTTACCATCGCCACCGGCTGTCGTCCTCTGCTCGACCACGCTCGCCCAGCACCGTGCACGGTCGGCATCCTCCGCCACTCCACACCGCAGTCACCATCCCGTGCCTCTCGCGCATCAACTCCTTTCCAGAGCACCGTCGGTGGCCGATTCCACCATCAAGCCCGCCCAGCGCAGACCGTCCGTCGCGGATTTTCCCCGTAGCCGGCCGCCCTGCAGCCTTTCGACCACACCGAGCCAGCCAGCCCCGGCCGCCGCCTCTGGCCGGGCCAATAGCGACCGTCGAGCACCGTTTTCTCCTCCGCCCCATCTCCGACGAGATCCCTCGAGCCCCAGATCCGTCGGCCGCCAGCTAGCCGCGGCCACGACCAGCGACGGTCGGAGCACCGTAGGTGAGCCCTCCCAATTCTCCCTCTTTTGTTTTCTCTCTCCATGTTTCCTAATCTAAAGGGCTGGGCTTTTATTTCATTGTTACTAGTATTTTAAATAATGTCTTATGTACACCAAGGGGCTGTTTGGTTCGATGTAGGTTCATGGAAGTGTGAAAGTGGCAGTTTCATGAGGATGTAATGTAGTGCACTTTTCATGCTTTTTTCTTTCCAAAATGTGTTTGGATACGTAGTATTTTTTCCCCCCGCAAGTAATCACTTTCATCATGTGGTGTTTGGATGACCACTAGAAAGTGGCTTTGGAAACTTGGACGTGGACTTCCTGTGTTTGGTAACACATTGCAAGTGATATAATCAGCATAATGAATTATGGTATGGTTACCAACAGAGTAGATCAATATTTTCACAACTGAAAAATGAAGGTTTGGCAACAGAGAAAACGGGTTTCACAATTGATGTATGGAAGAAAATTTTGTCCAGGAACAAAATATGAAGAATTGAAAAATTTCTGGAACCAAGTTTTGTACAACAACCCAATTTTTCAAGCCCAAAAAAATGTACATCAAGAATTATATCCAACAGAATTGATTCATAGACCAAAATTTTGTACAACAACAAAATGCCAACCGAATTGATTCACATACTCTTTTGTACAACAACATAACATGAATTATATGAATCAACAACATAACATGAAGTACATATTTTCTGGAAATTATAACATGAAGTACATCTTTCCTGGAAATTATATGAATCAACAACATAACATGAATTATATGAATCAAAAATTATATACATGAATTTATTCTGGGCGGCAAGAATTATATGAATCAACAACATAACATGAAGTACATCTTTTCTGGAAATTATAACAACATCCTATTGTTGTCCCCAAGCAGCAAACAACAACAACAGATCCGCATTGCCAAAATGATACTTAAAATGGAAAGCAAATAACAAACAAATAGATGAACAAATCCCCTTGAGACCATACAACGCTGATACTTAAAAACCCAATGATACTCATACGAAAAAAAATCTATAGGCTTGGAGAGTGTAAGCAAAGACTCTCATCATAGCCCAGTGAACAGCTACTAAAGAAAAATCTATAGGCTCAGAGCAGGTACTAAAAAAACTGAAGCATTAACATAGGAAAAAATTTGATACTCAATGGTAAGAATGTATCATTTAGCACATAGACTCTCATCATAGCCCAGTGTATCACCTAGAACATCATAGGCCCCAAAATCCTGGATAAAACTGATACTCATCATTGCCCCCTAAAACTGATACTCATCATTGCCCCCTAAAACTGATACTCAAACATACTATATGAAGTGAAACCGAGACTGAAAAATATATCAAAGAATATCATAGGCTCCAAAATCGTTGATAAAACTGATATGATTCAAAGAATTTGGCATAATACTGATACTCACCATAGCATGCCCAATATCTATGCCATAAAAAGGGGCTCAGAGGGTTACTGTTAGCCTACAACATATCAGAACCAACATTCCCATATCAACATTTCCAAAATTTCCATAGCATGTCCA
Source organism: Iris pallida (assembly GCA_029216955.1). Classification (NCBI taxonomy): domain Eukaryota; kingdom Viridiplantae; phylum Streptophyta; class Magnoliopsida; order Asparagales; family Iridaceae; genus Iris; species Iris pallida. Next base: position 23,198,088 of record JANAVB010040218.1, on the reverse strand, counting down.
ATATCTATCAGAACCAACATTCCCATATCAACATGCCCAATATATATCACCATAGCATGTCCAACATTTCCCATATCAATATATCAGAACCAACATTCCCATATCAACATGCCCAATATCTATCACCATAGCATGTCCAACATTTCCAAAATTTCCAACATAGTCCACATATCAACATAGGCCACATATCAACATTTCCAACATTTCCAACATAGGCCACATAAGAAGAAGTATAATTCATAAACCTGGGAAAATGTGAACCGCAATGAAAAAAAACAACAAATTGAACAAAAAAGGGTTGAACTTCAAGCATGAAAACAACTGAAAGTGAAGTAAAGTTTGAAATGGGCTCAGAGGTAGAAGAACATGTATGAGAACCAACCTAGCCACTGAACATGTATTACAACCAACATTCCCGCATTGCCAAAATTTCCAACATTTCCAACATAGCCCACTGAACATGTATCATAACATGTAGAAGAACATGTATCAGAACCAACATTTCCTCATTGCCAAAATTTCCAACATTTCCAACATAGGCCATTGAACATGTATCATAACATGTATATGAACATGTATCAGAACATGTATCAGAACCAACATTTTCTCATTGCCAAAATTTTCAACATTTCCAACATAGGCCACATATCAACATGTATAAGAACATGTATCAGAACATGTATCATGAGAATCTCGTCATAGCCCATTTTGAAAAATGAATATAAGTCAAAGGGATGTAGAAAAAAGTATAAGTCATAAACCTGAAAAAAGTGAACCACAATGACAAACAAGAAACAACAAATTGAAAGTTAAATTGGCTCAAAGGATTCACCATGACTCATCATTGCCAATTTTCATAATGTAGACTCAAATGTTGCACCTTCATCATCATAGTCTACAGTGTAGGTATAAGTTGGCTACCTCCATCCATCACCAAATTGGTGGGGGAGGCCACCAACTTTATCTTTTCAGCGTGGCCACACCATTGTAATCCTCATTGGGAGCCTATTCCTGCAAACAAGCAGTACAAAAGCATAAATAGTTGGATTAATCATCATAGTCTCCAAAAGTCCAGTACAATAGCAGTTGTAAACAATGTCTCCTTCGTAATAGCTTTTACATAAGATAAGACAGGGCAATAATCGATGCAAGTAACACAAGGCAACCGAAGAAAATAACATTGCCCATGGGGTACCCTTTGACTACAACTTCCTCCTTAACTTCACTTCATTTAACCTTAACCTTCGAGTCGAAGTAACTCACCGCCTCATCATAATCTTGGCACTTGAAATAGCAAGCGCCTTTAAACCCATTAACTTGCATGAAACATTCAGGCCAAGTTGTGTAAACTCCCGACTTTCTTTCTTTCAATACTACGTAGTATGACATGCTAGAAACATGATTCACCAAGTTAGAAATATAAGTAACTATGATATGAGACATATATTACAGGGAATATTCAGTACCAGTTTATGAAAAGTAGAAGCAGCAGTAGCATTGTGGAAATAAGAAGCAGCAGTATTATAAAATTCAGAAGCAGCAAATATACAGCAACAGGTTATGAACAACAAAAGTAGGATCCTACATAGGATTCCTCCAAAATATTCAGTACCAGTTTACTGGAATATATTGTACTGCCCCCAAAATAACAGTCAGGGCATCCTACATAGGATCCCTCCAAAATAAGAAGGAGCAAATTACAGATTACAGATTACAGGCCTACGAACCCACCAAAATAAGAAGGAGCAAGTTACAGACATTCGAACCCTCAAACATCCTCATTTTCCAATATGAAGGTATCCAACCATTCCCGTTGAAATGCCTCCGACAAACCTACGAACTTAGTTGCCTCAAAGTTATCCTTGCAAAGAAAATTATAGGCCTTCTTAAGCACATGGGGCTCATAACCCTCTAAGGCAAATAGTTTTGCACCCATCTTCTCAATCGGGGTCATGAACCCCGTACAAAGGGTACTTGCCATGCTAGAAACATGATTCACCAAATTAGATATGGCTTCACTAGCCACGTCGGGCTCCCTACGACATTTTTCTCTTGAGGATTTGGAAGATTGGGACATTACATTCTTCTCTTGTGAGACATTTTGAGGAGCATCAAGATCGATATAATCCTCTCTTGGTCCCCAATTTTTAGAAACATCTTTCGCATTGTCTCCTCTTGCATGATCATCCCCACAAGTAATACGTAGTAGATCGTAGTTTCTTATCGGAGTGTTAATCCATGGTGCTAGTCTTGATTTGGCCTAGACAAATCAACCAAATAGGACACAATCATTAGTGATAAAAATACACAACTAAGCATACACAATGCTAACATGTTTACCTTCTTAAGGTCCTTGTGGCTTTCTTCCTCCAAAATTACCATCTTATTTTCTTCATCCCAACCCGCACCGGACAAATCTTTTGCCTTCAAAATCAATAACCATTTCACCTTCCAACCACGCATATGATTGACAACATTGCTAACACTATAAGAATTACCAAACTTTTCATTTACTAGGTTGGAGGCTAGTGTATAGGAACTCCCTCTAAAAGCTTTATCACACTTTCTACCGTCCTTCATTTCTTTTGCAAGGATCTTAAGGAGCTCGTCCGTGTGTTCATCCTCCCAACGTTTGTTGGGTGTTCCTTCTTTTTGGACATTCTTACCATTATGTGCCACATGCTTTTTTTGTTGTTTCTTTCGAGGAGATTCAACTTGGTTGTCAACATGTTGATACTTTTCTTTAGATTGGGGATTTGAACCTTCGCTAAGAATGTACGAATATGTATCCATGTAAGGATCTACATGGAATCCCAAATTTGTGTCTGGCATTGGATTTGCAACGGGACGTATTGGACTTGGGTGTGTGACCCTATCTTGCCCCCGTTCTTCTTCTTCTATATTTTGTGCCCTTGACTATCCGTACTTCCTCCCAACGACCTCCTATTCAATTGAGGGGGTGCGAAAGGACTACCCGTATGTGTTTGAAAGTGTCGATAGTTTGGAAAGTTATCTCCTATTTCACCTGTTCACATTATAGATTGAAAGTTGTTGGGAAATGATAACAATTTGCATAATTAAAATGTACCTAAAATAGGGTAGAAATAGAGCATACTGTTAATTCAAAAACAACACATAAACAGAAAACAACCCTTTAAACAAAAAACAGTCAGGGCATTAATCTTACAATGCAAGTACACGAATCAATGAAATTATACTTCCACCCTACCATTTCTAGTAGAGTAATCATGCCACATGTGTTGTGCAATTTGTTCACGCATGTCTTTCCAAGCCTTCTTGGCAGTTCGTTGGACTTGTGTACTAGTCTGGGAGAATTGTTCATATTGGAACAAATTTTCTTCAACGTCTTCCCCCTCAAAGTTAGTCGGGTCATCCACAACTAACTCGTCTTTAGGGTCGACTCCAAGAATGTAGTTGTGTAAAACACAACATGCTAGTACAATATCAACCTGTGTAGAAAAGTCGTAGAATTTTTTCTCCCCTAGTATGCACCACTGGTTCTTCAAGGTAGCAAAGGCACATTTGATTTTACTACGCAACTTTGAATGCCTATAGTTGAATAGTTCCTTTGCATTGCTAGGGTGACGATCCTTCTTAGGATTGATGTAGTACCTAAATCCACGATAAGGAGCAATAAAACCAGGCATCGTGGTGTAGCCAGCATCAACCAAGTAATACTTTCCTACAAAATTTGCAGATTAATTCATTCTTATATGTCAAAAGCAACTTTTGGAAAGGGAAACAGAAATGTGTGAATGGTTCAAACTATTTACCTGTTATGACCTTTAGGCCATGTGGAGATGGCCTAGAAAGGACATCCTTTAAAACTGTCATGTCATTGGCACTACCTTACCAACCAGCGAGGATATATGTGAACATCTTGTTAGGAGTACAAGCAGCTAACACATTTTGTGTTACTTGTTTTCTACCCCTAAACCTCGCTACTATAGAGGCTGGGAGGGTAGCCTGGAAGTGTGTGCCATCTATCATCCCTACGCAATCCTATATTTCAATAAAATGCATTATTAACGTCTACTACTACTACTACATTACATTAGCATAAGACTTTTATTAAAATAACTTTAGTTTACCTTAAAGTACGGGAACCAATCCGCTGAATTCCTTATCTCCAATGGAGTTTCGGAACCGGGTTGCCTCACAAATCGTTCTCGGATTGTAGAAATTGCACCTAGAACTTTATTAAAATACCTAGAAATTGTTTCTCCAGACCGAAAAAATTCAATGCCACATACTCTATTTTTGGACTTATGTCCCAACATGTACAGGAATAGGGCAAGTTGTTCCTCCACACAAACATATCTCGTATCGTGCAGTGACCCATTGGAACGAAGAATATTTGTCAGACCGTAGAAAGCACCATTACTCATCCTTAGATAGTGGACACAGTTATTTCGTTCGGCTGTCAAAATTTGATACATATGTGCTTGCCTCCACTGTTCTCTAATTAGGGAGGGTTCCCTTGCAATGCCCCGTCGGTCATTGTCCTCAATTTCAATTAGAGTCATAATTATAGTTATGACGGTTATTATACTAGCGATTGTCGCATTAAGTAATGGATCGTTGGGGTTCGACAAATCCATCTGCATAAAAATTAAAAACAATGAATCATAAATATAGAGTCAATTCTCGTGTATTTATTCTTTATTTTATATTGTTCAAGTTCGTAGATCTGGAATAAAATAAACAGATCTGGAAAAAAAAACAGATATGGAAGAAAACAACCCGATCTGGAAAATATAGCCTATTAATTTCTTCTTATCCGAACCATTTAAGCCCAAAATCAGGTCTGTAGCGCACATAGAAGGGGGATCACAAAAAAAATCCCTAAATATAGATTTTTCTTTCTAGGTCTGGTACAAACGTAAAAAAATAGAAGAGAAGCCAACATAGTCTCTACAAGCAGATCTAGAATCATGGAAGGAAAGTATTTTCCCAAATTTTTCTTACCAGCCTCGAACACAAGGGAAATTCTTTTACCTCAACTGTCGACCGCGAGAGGAAGGGGGTGACCGCAGCCGAGAAGACCACTTCTCAAGCAACTGGCCTGCAAAAGTGATGATTCTCGAAGACCTCCACCAGAGTTACTCCCATTTTTGGGTGTAGGTGGAAAGTAACTCAGTGAGGGGACAAGACACTGTTGGGGTCCAGAGATTCCCTACTTCCCTCTCAATTTATACTTGCAACCAAACACCTGATCTATGAAAGTGACGAGGGAGTTGTTGCATCTCTCATCCAAAACCCCCACTTTCCACTCACTCCCTCCCAACCAAACAGCCCCCAATAGGAATATTTAGCATATTATTTCTTATGCTTAATAAGGATTGTATTAATGTTATTAACAATTTTTAGGATTAGCATATTATTACAGTTAACAATATTGATATTCTTAAATATATATATGTTACTATTCCAAGTTTATATTGTAAACAAAGAATTGAATTTAGCCTTACAAATAAATTACCTAGATTTTGTATTATTTATTTGAAATATTTTACAGTGGGGAGATGGTTCTTAAATATGATAAATGGTTTCCAAAATAAAATAATGTGTATATATGTTACTTCTAGCTATGTTCAAAATAAAGTATTGACTTAGAAGCTAAAATATGATTATACACTTATGGTATTTTAATGTAGCTTTCTTCGAGTAGTTATCTAAGTAGTTTGACTAATACGAATAAAGTTTTTCTAGAATTATAATTATTTCTAAAAGTTGTATTTAATTATACTTTCTTCGAGTCTCATCTTAACCGTGATTAGTCATAAGTCCATATTTTCTGTGATTCTGACTTCGTCACGTCTACCCTAGGCTAATCGGACTGTCCCGAATCCAATGGCACGGTTTGTTCCGTCATTAGAGGCCATCTTGCACACTTACGACATCCGCGACTATTCTGGACCCAACAGGATTATCGGTTTCACCAGCAAAGGACCTCAGGTAAGTACACTTTCTTATTGCTTTCGATTCATAGTAGTATTTTCATTTCATGTTTGTACATATGTCTTGCTGCTTGTTGACACGCTCGTCACACGGAGTAGTCGGGAGGGAAAATATCTTAGTAGACATGTGGACTACCCAGAATTATCCCATGAGTCTATTCTTGAATAATAGCAGCTGCACACGACACATGCAGGGTGCCGAATTTATCCCCTAGCCGTTCACATGTCGAAACTGATATTTCATATCACATAGATAGTTGTATTTTATTTGCTTTTCTTGTCTTCTTCACCACTTGTCATGTCATCTGTTACTTTCTAGTTTTCATCTCTCATATGTTATTTTTATGTCTTGTTAATTCTATTGTGTTTTCGCATTGCCGTCGGATTGTGTGCTTGTTCCATTTCTGACTGGAAATCAATATTTTTCAGGTTTAGCCGCGATCACTCTTAGCAGTGGGAAGGTATGGGTATGCTGAGGTCAACCTAGAAATAGATAGCAGTTGTATATATTATTTTCATTAATCGTGACAAACTTTGTATTTTCTTTAATTTTAAATGTTGTAATAAATTTAGAAATGTGAATGAGCAATAAAGTTTATTTTGAGCAATTATTTCTTGCGGGCTTGACTACCGTCGACTCTGCGACATAGGCTGGCTTGGACACGTCTCGTATCCGAAAAAGCGGATGCGGGTCGTGACAGTATCTCCCCCCTTCTTCCTCTAGTGGTGGTGGCGATGACTTGTTGTCGGGATGGCGTGATGGCGAGGCTGTCGCCGGCCTAGGAAGTGGCTGGTCGGAGAAACCCGACTGGTGATGATGTAGGTAGTAGTTGCAGACGATGGAGAACAATGCTAGGCGTCGGCCACGGCGACGGCGCGCGAGGGAGGAGCTTGCGCATGAAAATTTGGTGCTCGCACGGCGGAGGACACCGACGGGCACGCTGGATCGGTGGGTCCAGGCAGCGGCGACCCGGTGCTGAGGGACGAGGTGAGTCTTCGCTCAGGTATGGTGGTGGTGATGTTGACGAAGATGGTGGTGGTCTGCTTATGGCGGCAACGAAAGGAGGAGATGGTGGCTTTGATGGAGGCAGCGATGCTCGACGGTGGGGGTGAGCAAGGCCGAGGTTTGGGCGACCCCGGGGGTGGCTACGGATGGTACAAGTTGTGGGTGGCTGTTGGTCGAGAACGGTAGGGGCCGTCAGGGAGGCGGTAGTCTGGTTGTGACGGGGTTGGCTGGGACAGCACGGGGCTTCGGGTTGAGGTTTTAGGTGAGTCCGTGTCGGGGAGTGTCTGACACGGTAGGGATGACACTACCAAAATAACCAACTTTAGCGACGGCCACATCCGTCGCTCATCCGTCGGTAACATAAATTACCGACGGAATAGCGACGGATATTTGATGAAAACGGCCGTCGGGAAATACGTCGTCGCTAACATTTGTCCGTCGCTAAGCCGTCGGACAAATGATTAACCGACGGACTAGCGACTGATTACCGACGGTTGCCTTTCAATGGTTTAGCGACGGATTAGCGACTTGTTCCCGTCGGTTTACATGCCATATAATTTTAAAATATCCGTCGCTAAGCCGTCGTAAATAGGTCGGTAAAAGCGTATCAGAGAGGTTCCTGATACGCAAAATCAGTCGCTATTCCGTCGCCATTCCGTCGTTAACCTCGACGTTATAGCGACGGATTAGCGACGGGTAGGGCGTCGGCCTGGTTCTGGAAAGCTTCCATATTTCCAGAACCATGTCGACGGATAATGGGTCGCTAAGCCGTCGCTAGTCCGTCGTCATCCTCGACAGATTAGCGACGGATTAGCGACCCACTATCCGTCGCTAAGTCTCTGGAAACCTACCATATTTCCAGAACCATGTCGACGGATTTGCCGTCGCTAGGAAGTCGATATTCCGTCGCTAGGTTCGTTCCGTCGCTAGTTCGTCGCTAGCTCGTCGCTACCGGCAAATTTATTCAACCAGTTAGCGACGGATTCGCCGTCGCTAGGTAGTCGCTAGGTGGTCGCTAACTGCAAAATATTTATATCACCCAGTTAGCGACGGATATTCCGTCGCTCGTCCGTCGGTAACGGCAAATATTTATATAACCCAGTTAGCGACGGATTTGCCGTCGCTAGTTAGTCGCTCATCGGTCGCTAAAAGATATATCCGTCGCTAGTTAGTCGCTAGTCCGTCGCTAAATGCAACATTAATTAAAAAAATTACAGAAACATTCTATTTCCTTTTCGTAAATATTACACATATTCATAATATCCAATATCCAAACATCCATGTACGATCAACAAATATCCAAATATCCAAATTCATAATATCCAATATCAAACAGAAATATCCAAACATCTATGTACAAATATCCAAACACAAATACACAAATTCATAATATCCAAACATTCATGTACGCTTCCAAAATATCCAGAATTCAAAATCCAAAAACAGTACAAATATCCAAAAACAGTACAAATATCATTGAGATGGATCGCGTCGTCGTCTCGGCGCCGCCTCGGCTCTGCGGATGTACTCTTCCACCATGTACGCCGGCACCTGGGACAACACATGCTCTGGAAGCGTGCGGAGCTGCTCTGGCGACATCAAGTCCATGAGCCCAATGAGCGCAGTATCCGGTACCAGGCGGACCTCGGCAGAACGGTCAAATGAATAACGTCCAGGGTCGGAAGGACCGGCAACCGCACTAGACGTACCGGGAGCAGACGGATCTGGACCGGGAGCAGAAGAAGGACGCGGAAGGCGCTCCAGCACATCCGACATTAGACTCCGCATTTCCAATATATCGGAGGTGAGAGTCGCAAGCTGCGCCCTCATATCGTCCGACGGGGGCGCGGGAGGAGGCGGGGGCGGTGGATATCTCGGAGTCGCGCCCTGCAACGACGCCGCCATGGAACCTACGCCGTAGACGCACCCTTTATTAAAGCCGCCGACAGACTCTACGAACACGTCGTCGTAGCGAGCGGCCATAGAAGAGGGCGTCTGGGTGGGCGTCGTTTCGCCGACAACCTCGGCAGGGGGCTCAATCTGACTAAGGGCCTCACGATATGCAGCCTATCCAATGAATGTGTTTATACTATAAGTTTTCCTAAGTTATAATCTAAATCCTATGTTTCCCTAAGTTATAATTTGAATCCTACGTTCACCTAATTAAGTTAACAATAATTATATTTCTAATATAAATCTCATAAACGTAATTACTTACATCAGTCGCCTGGGCCCTCGCGTCGACGAAGCTCCCGTCTGCCCGCCTCTTGTGTGTATGCAGGAATATATCGTAGGCGGTGACCGACTCCGGCTCTCTCCCCTCCTTTACCGCCCGTTGTGCCTGCATACGAAATATACGTCGAATTTAATTAGCTACGTATATTAATAGTACCGAATTTAATAGTGAAATGAATTTGCGGTATCTCACCAAATCTGCACGCGTCGCTGCGTGGGGCTTTGAACCTCCCGTATGCAGACCAGCGGCCTGTCTGCTCGCCTTCGCTTTCTCTGATTTCTCCCTGTACTGAGCAGTATTCATCTTATCCAACATCTGCTCGTAGTACTCCTCCCGGAGCCACTTCTTCCTCGAATGTGCCGTACGAACGTCGTACACCGCATCCCGTATCTTCTTCCCGGCGGCAGCTTTGTAGGCCTTGCGAATCAACTCATCCTCATCCTCATCCTCTTCTTCTTCTTCTTCTTCTTCTTCTTCTTCTTCTTCTTCTTCTTCTTCAGGCTCAATACTTGGGACAAGACGCCTCTTTCTCCCCTGGTTGACAGCTAAGTCTTGTATATCAACCTCTTCCTCCCCTCTATTTTCCTCAGTATGAGGTATATCGACATCTTCCACGTCCATGGTATCCGACTGTTGTCCCATGTATTGGGGCTTCTCGATCTGGTCCTCTTGGTATGCTGGGTCTCCAACGTTGAATGTATTTCTAGATTTAATCTTGCATACTGCCCACCAGTCAAATCGATCTCTACGACGCCTTGGGTAGCTTGTATAGTAGACTTGAACAGCCTGACTTGCTATCGCAAACGTGTCGGACCCTCTATACCTCCTGCGATGATTTATATCGACGAATCCAAATTGTTTATCGATTCTCCAACCGATATTTGGTCTCGTATCGAACCACTCACATTTGAACATCACAATATGCATATCATATGGGGCACTATATTGTAAATCTACAATCTCCCGAAGTACTCCATAATAGTCAAAGTCCGGCTCGTCGTCATAGATGGTGCCTCTTATGCAAACACCAGAATTCTTGGTATCGAAGCCGTCATTGAGAAATTCGGCATTTATAGCATGCTGAGTTGACTTAAACTTGAAGCCATTAACGACATAGCCTGACAAAGTCTTTGCATGCTTCTTCGGTCCCAATGCCAAATAACGAATGCTCTCATTTATGAGTGTTGTTTCAGGCAATAAAACCTGTAAACATGTATTGATAATTTAAATATTTTAGCTGCATATATTTTAATGGTAGCCGCATAACATATTATCTCAGTTACTTACGTATTTACGAAACCAGGACGGAAAGGTACAATCAACCTCTCTTTGAAGTCCCTCATCTGTAATATATGGTGTCCTCATTTTGACTTCACATCTAAATACACTGTTAGAGAGAATAAAAATAAGTGTAGTCACTTAATTCACCAAATTAGAGATTATAACGAGGCGTAGTCACTTACTTCTCCAAATCTCTCACTTCTTGTATGTCACAATTTAACAAGACATATCGGTGAGCGGTATCATACTCATCGTCGGTCAACCATCGTTTCTTACTAGCCCCAATAGGCTTGCCCCTTAAATTGAATATACCTCCATCCTCAACGTCTTCTTCATTCCTTTGAGGTCTATTTCGATTTGTCTCGACATGAGTATCGAAATAAATGGAGCAGAAATTTGACACCTCCTCGATAAGATAATATTCGCATATCGAAGCCTCTATATGAGCCTTGTTGCCAACTTTCTTCTTTAGATGGTGTAGGTACCTAAAGAGACAAATTATCTTGAGAATTAACAATGAATTGTAAAATCCACTTAAATTTCACTTAAATTATATCGATTTTTATTTACCTTTCAAAGGGGTACATCCATCGATAATGAACAGATGCACCGACACGGGCTTCGTATGCTAGATGAATCGGTAGATGCTCCATGCTGTCGAAAAAGCCCGGTGGAAATATTTTCTCTAACTTGCAGATTGTTAAGACAATCTTCTCCTCAAGTTGTACCATATGTTGCACCGTCAGCTTAGTTGAACAGATATCCCTGAAGAATGTAGACAGCTCGGCCAACGGAACCCATACAGCAGAAGGCAACAACTCTCTCAAAGCAATGGGCAGTAATCTTTCCATAAACATGTGGCAGTCGTGACTCTTCATTCCCGTTAGCTTGCGTTCATTGAGATCAACGCATCTAGACAAATTCGAAACATAGCCGTCGGGAAATCTTAAATTAGATATCCACTTGCAGATTATTAATCTATCTTCCTTGCTCAATGTGTATGGCGCTATAGGCTTACTTAATTGTCCACCAGCACCCCTTTGTATCAAGTTCAGATGAGGACGCTTGCATATCTCGGCTATGTCTTGTCTTGCTTTTGGATTGTCCTTCGTCTTTCCTTTAATATCCATGACGGTATTGAAGACATTATCGAACACGTTCTTTTCGATATGCATGACATCAAGATTATGCCTTATAAGATTATCTTTCCAATAAGGCAAGTCCCAGAAGATACTCCGTTTGGTCCAGTTATGGCTTTGTCCGAACCCCTCGACACGATGGTTCGATGGATCTTCCATTGCGGTGGGCAATTCCTGTACAGCTTCCCAAATATCGTATCCCGAAAATCTGGCAGGAGGTTGAGAAAATTCTTGTTTTCCATATCTGAACGCGTCCTTATTCTTTCTCCAAGGATGGGCCGCGGGCAGAAATTGACGGTGACAGTCAAAGAAAGAAGTTTTTCCTCCATGCCTAAGGCGGAACGCCTTACTATTTTCCATGCATATCGGACAAGACATGTTGCCGTGCGTACTCCATCCCGACAGCATACCGTATGCTGGAAAATCATTGATTGTCCACATGAGTGAAGCTCTCATCTGAAAGTTCTGTTTCCTGGAAATATCATAGGTCGTGACGCCGATCTCCCACAGCTGTTTCAGCTCATCCACCAACGGCTGTAAATATATATCGATGTTCTTCGTCGGATTTTTAGGACCGGGTATGATAGCTGTCAGAAACATATAAGGAGTCTTCATACACATCCATGGTGGCAGATTGTAAGGGGTAAGAATGACCGGCCAGCATGAGTACTGAGATCCCGACTGTCCGAAAGGGGCGAAGCCATCAGCACATAGCGCCAGGCGTACATTTCTAGGCTCTGCAGCAAAATCTGGATGACACAAATCAAAATGTTTCCACACCTCTCCATCCGAAGGATGTGACAATTCTCCTTCGTCCTTTATGCGTTCTTCGCTGTGCCACGTCATGTGTTCTGCTGTATTTAGAGACATATACATCCTCTGCAAGCGCTTCGTGATCGACAAGTAATGCATATACTTGTAAGGACGTCGTTTTCTAGTCGACTTTCCTTTTCCCTGTACTGGCTTGTAACGATCCGCATTACAGAAGCTGCAACTTTCTGATACGCAATTCTCTTTGTAGTACAACATGCATCCGTTGCGACAACAATCTATCTTCTCGTACCCCAGTCCCAGTTGTCGGACCATCATCTTTGACTTGTAGAAGTTTTTTGGTAGCTCTTTTGATTCCTTCGGTAACACCTCCTTGATTACTTCTGTGATCCGATTATAGCAAGCTTGTGGCAAGTTAAAATCAGACTTTATGTTCAACAACCGCATCGTCACTGACAGTGCGGAATGAGTCTCACAACCAGGATATAGAGAAGTATCTGCGTCCTGAAACATGTCATAGAACTCCTTCGCCTCGGGATTAGGATCCTCCGAATCAAAATTAGGCCCTGCCGCATCATACACCATATCTCGTGCAAGGTTCTGCAGATCTCCATAATCAACAGAGCATCCGTGGTCTTCGATGACATCCGTTGCAGCATTATCATCAAAAGCATAAGTAGCAGCTTTCGCAGCCTGTCTTTCCGAATATAGTTCACCTTGCGATGACCACAGGCCGTAATTACGTACGAAACCCTTACGGGTCAAATGATCTCTCACAGTCACCACTTCTTCGTAACGTCTATTGTGACATTTAACACATGGACACTTAATTTTGTTACCGTCCATGTACTGAGCTTTGCTCATTGCATAATTAAGAAATACTTCCACGCCTGCCTGAAAATCGTCACTCACACCAATTCTACTCTCGTGTTGCCGTTTGTACATCCATGTACGATCAACAAAATAACGACTCATCCTCAATTTGGATGTGAAAATCTGTATCGTAAGACAAACTAAACATAAGAATAGCCCGATACCGATACTCATAAATTTGGATTAGGGTTAGGATGTTAGATATAAGTGAACTAGGTGATGTAGAGTACAATATAGGGAACTGTGAATGGACTGAAAGTTGCACATGAGAAGGTTCAATGAAGGGCCCATAAATGGGTTCACATGATAAGTTAGTAAGAATCCACATCACTATACATACTCCCCCGTCTCAGGAGTGTGTCTGGCTCCTATTTAGAACAGCACAGGTCACAACATGTCCAGAATAGCAAAACAGAGCTCTACAATGTATATCGGTATCGGACTATTCCTACGAGTATTGGTATCGGCGATATCAATACTCGTGTGAATAGAAGATTGCAATATAAGTCTAAGCTATCTAGCTAACATGTATACTTGCATTTACATTGTATCATAACTTGTATCTAGTTACCTTGCTAATCATGTATATACTCTTATCATATATGTGAAGACACTATACTAACATGTATTTAAATCAAGGTTCAAAGTATCGGTATCGGAATCGGTATCGGACTATATATTCCTACGAGTATTGGCATCGGCGATATCAATACTCGTGTGAATAGGAGATTGCAATATAAGTCTAAGCTATCTAGCTAACATGTATACTTGCATTTACATTGTATCATAACTTGTATCTAGTTACCTTGCTAATCATGTATATACTCTTAACATATATGTGAAGACACTATACTAACATGTATTTAAATCAAGGTTCAAAGTATCGGTATCGGAATCGGTATCGGACTATATATTCCTACGAGTATTGGCATCGGCGATATCAATACTCGTGTGAATAGGAGATTGCAATATAAGTCTAAGCTATCTAGCTAACATGTATACTTGCATTTACATTGTATCATAACTTGTATCTAGTTACCTTGCTAATCATGTATATACTCTTAACATAAATGTGAAGATACTATACTAACATGTATTTAAATCAAGGTTCAAAGTATCGGTATCGGAATCGGTATCGGACTATATATTCCTACGAGTATTGGCATCGGCGATATCAATACTCGTGTGAATAGGAGATTGCAATATAAGTCTAAGCTATCTAGCTAACATGTATACTTGCATTTACATTGTATCATAACTTGTATCTAGTTACCTTGCAATATAAGTCTAAGCAATCTAGTATTGGTATCGGCGATATCGGTAGTATCGACGGTATCGGATCGAAGTATCAGATTTTTTTGGTATTGGAAAACAAATAATTATTAATAAATTATTTACATTTAAAAACATATAATTTATACATTTAGGCATAATTTTAAGTGTTTTAAGTATTATTTCTTAGTAGTTTTGAAATTAAATGAAATTAAATTAAATGAAATAGTATTATTTCTTAGGATCGGGACATGCCAAACCGTATCCGTATCGGGGAATGCAACCCATTCCCCACCCCCCCGACCCCCCTGCCCCCATTCAACACCCCCTCCCCCCCGACCCCCCTGCCCTCTCCATTCCCCACCCCCCCGACCCCCCTGCCCCCATTCCCCACCCCCCCGACCCCCCTGCCCTCTCCACCCCCCACCCCCCGCCCCCCGACCCCCCTGCCCCCATTCCCGACCCCCCCCCGACCCCCCTGCCCCCATTCAACACCCCCCCGACCCCCCTGCCCTCTACACCCCCCACCCCCTGACCCCCCTGCCCCCATTCCCCACCCCCCCGACCCCCCGACCCTCATTCCCCACCCCCCCACCCCCTGCCCCCATTCCCCACACCCCCCCGACCCCCTGACCCCATTCACCACCCCCCCCCCGCCCTCTCCACCCCCCGCGAAGCCGACCCCCCCCCACTCCCCCCCAGCCCCAAAACCCAAAATTAGAGAAAGAGAGAGAGAGAGAGAGAGAGATACCTGGTAGAGAGAGAGAGAGAGAGCCGCGAGAGAGAGAGAGAGAGAGAGAGAGCCGCGCGCGAGAGAGAGAGAGCCGCGAGAGAGAGAGAGTTTTGGGGGGAATGAAAAATTCCCCCCCGTCGGTTCAATTTAAGTTAGGGCACAGAACCTAGCGACGGAATAGCGACGGAATAAATTAGTCGCTAAACCGTCGCCAATTAAAAGGTGTTTTCCGACGGATATATCCGTCGCCAGTTAGTCGCTAAAGTTCCCGCCAATATTTTAAAGATTTTGCCGCCAACATTTGCGACGAATAAGCGACGAAAAAGAATCCGTCGCTACCGTTCGTCGACTTAGCGACGGAAACCCGACAAATTTTTACATTTAAAATTGGAAAAAATTATGTTATGTTGTCTGTCGCTAGTCCGTCGCTAAGATGTCGGAAACTGGTCGCTATTAGCGACGGAATCCGTCCGTCGCTAAACTTCCGTCGGTAAAGTGGGGTATTTTAGTAGTGAAGTTGATGGAGATATCGCGTCCGGGTTTGTCGGACACGAGGATGAACTGTATATGTAATAGAAAATAGATAGTGGATGGGAAGGGGGCACAGACACGATGCACGTTGTGGTGGTGGAAAATTATGGAAGAGTACCTCTCCTTTTATAGGAGGTGGGAATTGCAAGTTGGATAAGAGTTAAGGAGACTTAAATTCTCCATAGATTATTCCATCTATTTATTTAAAATATTTAAATAAGATTATTAATATCTCTCTAAGATAAAATCTAGATAATTTTATATCTAATTCAAAACAATTTAAAAATCCTCTATTAAAATAAATTTGATTTAAATCGCACTTGCTACCTTTTTAATACCTTTTTCATAAATATTAAAATAATATTACAATTAATTTCGAAAATCAAGATAATTACTTAAATATTAAATCATAAAATAGTTTTTATAAATAACAAAAATATATTAATAAACAAATTTCAAATTTCGCAAAATATCTAGAATACATTTTATATAAACCAAAATTTCTAAACCACTACTTATTTTTAAACGACGAATAAAATAACTCTTTTTTACAAAATAAAAATATTTATCACATTTGTTTGAACATGTGCTTTTCCTATATAAAATAAAATTTATAACAAAATATTTTTCTAAAATATGTACCTCGACACATATTCGCACTCGTCGAGTAAAATACGAAACGCAAATCTCGTACGCTACGCAATACAACAATGCGAACTCGTATGCGACGTGCAGATACGAAGTACAAAATAAATACAAAAATATATTTATTTTAAAAAAATCGTAGTAGAAATTTAGAGGGTTTACATTGACGATGGAAGTGGGGTCCAGGACATCAAATATTGCCGGATGAGGAGGCGGCACAGGTTAGGACACCGGTTCTGATAGTGTCTGAAAAGGGAACACATCCTCAAAGAAGATGACATTCCTGGAGTAGAAGACCATTTTGGTCTCGAGATCAAACAAGCGCCAACCGCGCTTACCAACTGGATACCAAAAAAAATGCACTTTTGACTACGAGCATCAAACTTTTCCTTGGACCGGGGCAGACGCGAAGCAAAGCATAGGCAACCAAACACCCTGATATAGGAATATGTCGGTTCATGCCCAAACAAGAGTTGGTAAGGAGTCTTGTTCTGTAGAAGTGGCGTAGGCGTTCTATTGATCAAGTAACAAGCTGTAAGAACGCATTCTCTCCAAAATTGAAGGGAAGAGAAGCCTAAAAACATAGAGGCCTAGCCACATTGATAAGATGATGATGCTTCCGTTCAACACGCCCATTATGTTGTGGCGTATACATGCATGCCATCTTAAAGAGAATACCATGGTCAATAAAATAGTCCTTTAGATGAAGAAACTCAGTTCCTTTGTCTGATCGAAAACGCTGAACCTGCTTTTGAAACAGAGTCTGAACCATTGCACAAAATTGCTTGATCAAGGCAGGAACATCAGACTTAGTATGCATCAAATAAACCATGTAGCTCTAGAGTAATCATCCAAAATTGTCAAGAAATAAGATGCTCAACAAGAGGAGTGGGTGCTATAGGACCCCATACATCACAGTGGATAAGCTCAAACAACTCATCTGCTTTATTATAACTTATAGGAAAAGAAACACGATGTTGTTTAGCCTTAAAACAAATCTCACAAGGTTCACTAGAGCTAATGGAATGCTGAATAACAGGTAAAGATGACATCGCATATATGAAGAATGATAACCCAATCGTTGATGCCAGATAAAAGCAGAGACAATAGAGGATGAAGCAGAGGCGTGACATGCTTGAGCAGCCGATAAATTGCGCAGCCAATAGACCCCACCTCGTTGCTCACCCACACCAATCACCATCCTCAAAATGTGGTCCTAAATGACTCATAATTTATCCGTTAACATTACAACACATTTAGTGTTTATAGTTAACTGAGCACATGAGATCAAATTGCAATCAAGGCAAGGAATATATAGAACATGATCAATCTTAACAGATGACAAAAAACTAAAGATCCTTCTTGAACAACAGTAAATAAACGGTTATCAGGCAGCTTGATAGTAACCGGATCGATCGAAACAAGATCCTGGATAAGATCTCGATTTCCGGTCATGTGGAGAGATGCTCCTGTATCTAAAATCCATGAACAATTCTTACCAGACGGGTCGTAGGAGGAGCCAGAAGGAGTGTTTAAGTATTGATACATCTGTATAACCGTTTTCCACTGTTCCTGATTGAGCGTCGGACCAAACGCAGCCTTGTCTTGGGCTGTCAATAAGCCGACTGAACAGCTATTGAACTGTTGTTGGGCGGCATTAGCGACACCAGTGTAGCCACGCCCATGCCCTCGGCCAGCATCAGACATCAACTTCGAGGCTATCGACGATTGGTGGAGCGTCAACTCGATGCTTATTGGATGGATCGTTCAATCCATTAATCCCGCTCTGATACCAAGAAATGAGATAAAGATTGAAATTTTTTCTCTGTGTTTATTATGCCTCAAAGGGCTGGAATTTATAGACAAGAACAATATCCTAAAGATAAGATAGAGTAACAACGGAAAAGATAAGCTACATATCATAACAATAACAAGGTAACAATATCTCCTAACAATAACAATAGCTAACAATATCTCCAATAACAAGATTATCTAACAATCTCTCCAATAAATACCCTTATCCCTATCTACAACCACCCTTATCCTATTCTCTCTTTATATGTATTCTTAATAAGAGAAGCATAGTAATTCTGTTTGGCTATAATAATTTTTTTTCTCTTCCATTTTTATAATACGCTGTAATTTGTAAGAACATTATTTGGGATCTGGTTTTGATTAGCTTTAGCAAAATTATAACAAAATTATCCCTTTTTTCTTATTTTATATCGTGGGTTAGCATTTGCTTGCAATTTTATACAACTGTTCAATGTTTTGTATGTAAGTAGTATTTTTCTTTTAGTGATTTCCCGATTTCTTAATTTCTATCTTGTGGTGGATTTCATCACAAGTACTTTTAGAGAGGATTTGGAATCCTTTCTGCAAGAATGAGAGCATATGCTTTAAGATGGGGTTAATGCCTTATATTAGATTAAATCAAGATAAGTTATTTTTGGTTAGTTGTTAAATTATAGATTAGACTGAATTATATTATAATAATTAGTTTACACTAAAATCTGAAGTTGATTGTATTTTAAATAATTAAATTATAGATTGAATTGGACATAAAATTTAGTTATAATTATATTTGATTAGATTATGTTGAATTATATTTAAAATTTGTAGATTATATTTGAATGGACTTTTAAACAGAGTATGGAGATGGATTGATGGAATAGTATATTTGCGTCTTGGTTTTTCTAATGCTTGGATAGCTTATAGAATAATATTGACTATACCAGTTACAGTAGCTATTGCCGAAAGAGCTTTCTCCAAGTTGAATTTCATAAAAATACCTCCAATCAACTATGTCACAATATAGATTGAACGGTTTGGTGATATTGTCTATTGAGAAAAAAAATGACAGCTAAACTTGATAGCAACGATCTAATTGACAAATCCGCACATCAAAAAATGAGAAGAATATGAATTTTTTCTTCTTCTTAGATTTAGTTTAGTGTTATTTGGTTTCATTTAATGTAATAAATTTAGAAATTGAAGTTGCTTAATTCATTGGATATTGGTGATAATTTGTGTATTCAAGAATTATTGTACTGCATTTAGATTTATTGGATTTGCTAGATTTTGGATTTTATAATTTTTTTTATATATAGGGGGATGAGTAGTATGCACAGACAACAGGCAAATCAGGTATACACACTACAAACATAAATTGTCTAAAAGGAAGTTAGTTCATAGTTGAACAAAGAAGTTCATTTTTTTCTACAGAAGACTCATGGAGTAGCTGCAGATGGACACAATTTAGTGCCTGAAGCTTTTCTAAAAGGTTAATCACCATTACCACATATAGAATATGAAGAATAGTTGCTGAACATTTCTGGTCCTGTCCATTTACATACCGCGGTCATTCTTCTTCGTCTGCAGGTTGCGAGCAGCCCCTGGTGGATGGGAGCAAGAGTTGGGAACTACCTGTTGAGCTACGTCGAGTATATGTTCAATGTCGGTCCTGGGATAATGCTGGAGGAGCTTCATGTTCGACATGAAATCACCATCTAAGAGCTCACATTTGACGCACAGCAGCATGGCACAACAGACTCTCAGTAGCATCTCCTACATCACCCATGATCACAATAATTAGAGAAATAAATTGAAGCTACAATTTTTTGGATTGCCTTCAACTGCAAAGAAAGTGGGTGCAGACATTTCTTTTCCATGTTAAGTTGCAGTAAGTAAATGGAACAACAAAAGACATTTATTTTCCGTGTTTTTTCCCTTTAGTACGCAGCCAAACAAACAGCCTTAGGGTCTGCTTGTTAATTTTTTTGAGGCACTAGTTTTGGTTCGCTCAAAACCCCCCAAAATCGGTGTAATGTATTTTTCTGTGGCTTTATAAACACCTCAAATCGGTGGTTTTGAACAGTTTTATTATTTTATTCCACTTATATCCTCACCAAAAATATATAATTATAACTACTAATACCCTTCCCTATTTAATTTATTCGTGTAAAAAACTTTCAGAACCGCTCGTTAGTGAATTACCAAGCATGGATTGGACTGGTTTAAAAGCCGCTACTTAAAAACCACCCAGAACCGGATCCCTCATAACCGCTCATAACCGATACTCTAAAAATACCTCATAATCGCTACCCCTACAATTGCCAAGCAGGCCCTTAGAGTTTTGGTGCAGTTGCAGACATAATATCTAGCACACATTTTAAGTGGCTTTTACAAAACAAATGAAAAATTATACCGCCGCGTGTATCCAGCTCTGCATAAACTGTGCCTCCTGCCTGCAGGGGTGTGTTCAATATAAATATATAACCCTCATTAATCAACAACATTCTAGAATTTTGGTGTAGTGGCAGGGACTAACAATATATATATTGAGATATAGCACGTCACATGTATTGGTGCGTTTGAGGATATACAAGTTCCATTAGAAACTAATTAAGAAAAGGCACAGAGGAAGCTACCTGTATTCCCAGAGGATTGCTGAGAAGAGAATCCCATATTCTCATGATGGAATGGAACTCAAATTCCTGAGTTAAGAGCAAAGTAATCCACCGAAACGCATAGAACTGTGTCCTTACCTGTAAAATATGTTGAAAGTGGCATGCCTAAGTTATTTCGATACAACCAAGACTTGAGAGAGACTCGTCCTATCTTAGGTGAGGTTGGCAATACGAAACTTAATTCTAAAGTTAAACGTGGTTAGATAAAACAATAGAGCTAGACTCATAGAAGTTGCAAAAGTATTTTTGGGAGCATGAAACCTTGTGAAACCTAATGGACCTAACACGATGGAGGTTGACAAAGTAGTTTGGGAGCATGAAACTCTATGGAACTGATGCAAAGTTGTAACAGTAAAAATAGCTACTTCATTGAGTTTCTGTCTTTGTTCAAAATCTACATTTTTAGTTGCAAACCTATCTTCACTCTGAACCCATTGAAACAGAAAGAAGTGAAACCCATGCTCTTACAGTAAAGTGGTAATAATATGGGTTTCACGAGGTTTTAGTGAGTTAATTCCAGGTCTCAAGGGGATGCCCGGCCAATTTTAAGACATGAGGTTTCATTTAAGTTTTTCCTACTCAATTAAACCTGTATGACATAAGAATTCTGGAACCAGTTAAGATCGTATATGTTTAACAGTTTGACTTATACCTAATTTTTTTCCGTCAAGTGACTTAGTCAATTCATATCCATGATGTCACAATACCATGCCCAAGTTATTACTTATATTGATACAAAAATAGCTGGAGTAAATTGAAACAATGGGATCAAGACTAAATAGGAATGTACTAGTTATTAGTAAATAAGAACTATTTTAGTCAACATTCTGAAAATTGTGCTCCCTATATCTACCCAAGAAGAGGTTAAAGTAGTTGGAGACAACCTATCTGGGATATACCCAAAATATATTATAAGAAGTTTATGATATAGAGATCAAAAGAGTGGGATTAAGCAATAATAGAATGTGTGTGGAGAAGTTAAGGTGATTGTAAATGCCCGAAGTCAAAAGCAAATCTTCTATAAAAGACTAAGGCCAAGCATATGTTTAAGGGTCAGAATGATGGCACTTGCGAAAAATTGTGCAGATGATAAGCTAGCTGAATGAGATTGTTGAGATGGACTTTGGCCAATGAGAGAGGGAACACGGATAGGAGTATATGCTCGTAGTTAGATAAAAGTATTAGAGAACAAGATCAGGTACAGTCATTGAAGATTGCTTGAACATGAAATAAAAAAATAAAAAAAAGGAAGGATATTTGGAAGGTTCTACAAGTCTGAGGACATTAAAAAAAACATGAAATAGGAATATGGAAGGTTATACCTATTTCTACGATTGGAGCAAAAAAGAGATGTGGGAGAAGTAATGAGATAAATGTTAAAAAGTATTTCGATAGATAATATCAGTTTGGAATTTATATTTCCTACTTTATATAGCATTGCCGTCAATCCTAATGCTCCAGTGGATTCATAATAAAACAAAATTTTGGAAAATTAAGTTTAAGAAAGGTATTGACAAACAGTCTGTTGGTGCTTATATGGATGTTTTACAGCTTCTTAATACTTGTGTAGAAGGATGACGACAGTTTTTATTGGAACTTAAATTCAGAAGGTATCTACACTGTTAAATCCTTTTATTCGATTATTAATAGCTCTGGTTCTATGGTCTCTGATTGTGCCAATCAAAGTCGAAGTTCTTATTTGGGCTACTTAATAAAAACAGGCTACATACTAGTGGTGTTTTAATAAAACAAACATATCAATTGCACTGCACCTTGTATCTTTTGTAATGTAGTCCAGTTTAGCTTTTGTTTGAGAGTAGTAGTTTACCAAATGAAAGGACTTGTAGCTATGTAATAATTAGGTTATATGTGGGAGCTACACGGAATCCTTGAACTCCTATTTGCAGCTGGATGTCATACTTTTTTGGATAATAGTAATATATATAATTCGGTTGGGTATTAGCTAGGATAATCCTGGTTGGTACTTACCCTGTCTGAGGTCCAGACATGAACCATCCTGGATTCAAACAGTCTAGTTGCTAATGATCTGTGGCAAGGTCCGTAATAAAGATGAATGGATGACTTTTCATACAGCAAGAATCCTAAAATACATTAAGATAGAGGCTCTGTTATTCTGTTGTGTCCATCTTTGTAGAAATAGTTACAGAAAATAGTTATTATATTTTATTGATAATCTCTTGGCTATTTATAGCCTTACAACCTCCTCATTGCATTAACTCTCTATAGGAATATCCTATGGCATATTCTCATTACATTAACTCTACAGGAATATTCTATGGCATATTCCAACATATCAAATATACTAATAGGATATTCCAACACATATTCCAACATACCAAAAATACTAATAGGATATTCCAACACTCCCCTTCAAGATGGACGAAAGATATTCATTAAGCCCATCTTGTCACATCCTCTCATCATGCTGACAGAGCTAAACCCCTTGGTCAGTCCGTCTACTACCTGATCTTTGGTTGGAACATAGTCCAGCTCTAGTAGTCCACTATCCAGCTTTTCTTTGATGAAAAATTTGTCAATCTCGATATGCTTGGTTCTGTCATGCTGTACTGGATTGTTGGCAATACTAATAGCTGACTGGTTGTCACACCATAGCTTCATCTTGGCTCGCCGGTCCAGCTTCAGCTCCATCAGCATATTCTTCAACCACAATAGCTTTGACTCCCAAGGCCATAGCTCGATATTCTGCTTCAGCTGTTGATCTGGCCACTATTGACTGCTTCTTACTCCTCCAAGAGACCAAGTTGCCTCCTACAAATATGCAGTATCCCGAGGTGGATCTCCTGTCGTTAGCACAGCTAGCCCAGTCAGAATTACAATAACCCTTGATGCTCACATGATTATTCCTTCTGAAAATCAGTCCCTTTCTGAGACCTCCCTTCAAGTACCTTAGAATCTGGTACACTGCGTCCATATGACCCTTCTGGGGGTCATGCATGTAGCGGCTCACTACGCTGACCGCAAAGCTTATATCAGGTCGGGTGTGGCTCAAGTAGATTAACTTGCCCACAAATCTCTGATATCTATCCCGGTCAACTGGTTCTCCGGCTTTTGTATCCAGCTTGAACTTCTGGTCTATCGGTGTCGTAGCTGGTTTGCATCCCATCATTCCTGTTTCCGTAAGCAGGTCTAGTGCGTACTTCCTCTGAGAAAGAACAATTACCTCTGTATCTCGAGCAATCTCAATTCCAAGGAAGTATCGAAGAGGGCCAAGATCCTTCACCTCGAACTCCTTGCCAAGCTTTTCCTTGAGTTAGGCGATCTCCTGCTCATCATCGCCTGTGATAATAATATCAACCACATACACCACAAGCATGGTGATGTGGCCTCCACTTCGTCTGAAGAACACAGTATGATCAGCATTGATCTGCTGATATCCCATCCCTATCATTGCTCTCCTGAACCTGTCAAACCACGCTCGATGAGACTGCTTCAGTCCATAGAGGAACTTTTTCAGCCTGCAGACCTTGCCTTCTGTCTGATTTGTGTCGAATTCTGGTGGTATCTCCATATACACCTCCTCCACTAGATCCCCATGAAAAAATGTATCATTCACATCCAGTTGGTGTAGCTTCCATCCTCCATTGGCTGCCAGAGAGATCAAGGTCCTGACAGTACTCATCTTCGCCAATAGTGCAAATGTCTCGTCATAGTCGATGTCGTACGTCTGACTGTATCCTTTTGCCACCAGTCGAGCTTTGTAGCGTCAACCTGTCCATCTGGGTTCTGCTTCACAGTGAAAATCCACTTGCATCCAACTGCTCTCTTTCCTTCTGGCAGTCTCACCAGCTCCCAAGTTTAGTTCTTCTCCAGAGCTCCCAACTCCTCGTGCAACACTGCTTTCCACTTTGGATCGTTCTTGGCTACCTGCCAATTGTTAGGTACAATAACACTATCCAATGATGCAATAAAAGCTCCATAAGAAGAAGAAGATATATGATCATATGAGACAAATTTAGCAAGGTCCCAACCATACCTATCAGGAGGTTTTCCCGTATTGCTACGAGTGGACCTACATAATGATGATGGTTGGGGAGGAGGAGAAGGAAGGATATCACCTGAAGGGGAAGGTGGTGGTGTAGGTGTCTCAAGAGTCAAGACGGGCGCAGGCAAGGGACTTAGCACTGGCACTGTAGGAACTGGTCCTGCAAGTTGCTTCACTAGCCTGCGGTAGGTAAGTATCTTCCTCTGAGCTGTGAGCCTAACACCTCTTATTTCCTCTCCCTGTCCCTTTTCACCTTCCTGAACCATATTTGTTCCTCTAAGCCATACTCCGATATCAGTCGAAATGCTTTCCAACTACTCCCCCTCTCGTCTTATACTTGCAGTATCAGATAAGATATTTGGGTTTTCCTCCTGACTGTAGTATGACTCATGTTTCCTGAAGTGAACATCCATACTTACAAAAAAAATTTCCACTGGACTCCAGCATACGTAGCCCTTCTGAGTTTTCGAGTAGCCCACAAAGATACACTTGATTGCTCGAGGATCAAGCTTCCCTACCGACGGTCTGTTGTCCTTCACGAAGCATACGCAGCAAAATACCTTTGGTGGGAGCATCCCACTATTATTTTCCTGCAGCATCTCGCATGGAGACCTCCATCCCAACACCTTCGAAGGCATCATGTTGATCAGTTGAGCTGCTGTCAACACTGCATATCCCCACAGACTCTGTGGGACATTCATGTCTATCATCATACTTCTCGCCACTTCCAGGAGGTGTCTGTTCTTCTTTTCCGCTACTTCGTTCTGTGCTAGTGTATATGCACAGGTGGTCTGATGCCATATCCCTTGGACGGACAAGTATTCCGCAAGTGTCTTGTTGGTGTACTCCGTTCCATTGTCAGACCTCAGTACCTTCACCACTGCCTTATACTGAGTCTGGACATGTTTGTGAAAGTCCCGAAAACTGGAGGGGACCTCACTCTTATTTTTCATCAAATACAGTCAAGTAGTATGAGAAAAACAATCTATAAAGGTAACAAAATATTTGTAATCATTCATAGGAGTAGTACAAGGCTCCCAGACATCAGAGTGTACCACATCAAAAATAGACGAACTCCTATGACCGCAACTCATATATGAACTCCTAATAAGTTTGCCTAACTCACAAGCATCACAAACTAGTTTATCTTTATTAACTTCTTCATAAATTGTAGGGTATAATTTGCTTAAAATACCAAATGAAGAGTGTCTCAATCTCCTGTGGTGGAGTCGCAATGTATCTTCCTCACTCATCTTCTTCAGTCCTTCCATCCATCCTTTTTCGCCATAGATACCAATACTGAATCCAGCCCTATTCGATCCAGGTACCACAGTCCATCCTTCCAAGTGCCAGTCCCAAATCTTTGTCCCGTCTCCTTCTCCTGGAAGATCACCTTAGAAATATCAAAGCAGACAGTGCATTTTAATTGGAGGATTATAGAATTAATGGACAAAAGACTGACTAGAAAAGAAGGAGCATGCAAAATATTGAATAATTTTACTGAACCTGTACAATCGACAGTACCCTTACCAACCACTGGATGGAAAGTACCATCAGTGTTCTAAAAATTGGTTTAGACGCCGCCTAGGCGCTAGGTGCCCGCCCACCGCACCGAAAACCTCCTAGACGGTGGGCTAGGCGGCTAGGCGGGCCCTAGGCGCCCCCAGACGGTAGGTTTTTTAAATTTTTTATTTTTTTATTTTGTTTATTCTTAGTTGTATTTTGGATATTTGTTTGGTTTTAAAATATGATTTGGATTTTAGAACAAGGAAATTTCAAAATTAAAATTTCAAATTTAAATTTCAAAAATTTAAAAATTTCAAAAAAAATTCTAGGCGGCCGCCTAGGCAGACTCTGCCGCACCGAGTCCGCCTAGCAATTTTTAGAACACTGGTACCATCAGCTGTTTGAATGCTGTCCGTCGATGCTAGGTGAGTGTAGGAAGAAAACTCACTAGCATTTTATGTCACGTGTCGAGACGCACCCGAATCGATAATCCAATACGACGATCTGAGGGAAGACATAGATGCAAGGGCGAGCGAGTCGTCAGTGCCTTCCGCCGACGGATGAGCATACATGACAGCGTTGCCTCTGGCGAAGTATGAGGTGGACGCCTCCCCGGTCCTACTCCTCCTGTCTCCATCTCTCGACGCTTTCTGCCTCCTCCTGAGTACTTCCAACATGTCCTGCAGTGCCTGATCCTCCTCAGTATAGGCACCATCAGCTGTCTCCTCGCCTTTTACTACCAGCAGGTTCGTCCGACAACCTCCTCGACCGTCCCGTCGACCCCTACAACCACGGTCACATCCTCCAAACTGTCCATGTCTACCGTCTGAATCTTCCTTGGGTGGTTTGGTGCAAGCATACCTCAGATGACCCACCTCTCCGCATTTGTAGCACTGCCGGGGCTCTCCCTTAGGTTCTGACGGTGCTCTTCATCCTGTCGAGCCCTCATTCGGCTCTGTCTTCTCTGCGAGGGTTCTCCTTCTCCGTCGTGGCCAACTCAGGTAGGTAGTCGGTCCATCAAGCTTTAGATCGATGGAGGGAAGCTCCAACTTCGGCGACGTTCGTGTCGTGCTCTCACTAGATGACATATTTATCAACTTCATCATCGTCGCAACCTCTGCAGGATCCAGCTTTTTGATGATCTCCTCTATCGATGCTTCTTCTCTCCGATCAAGTCACGTCCGCTCTACGACTCACGCTCGTCCTCGTCGTCCGCTCCTAGATCCGAAAATGTATATTTTCATCAGATCTAGGCATCGATGTCCTCTTTCGGAATGATCCGAACAACGACAACAACAACGCCGTTACGTGCGGTAGGAGGGGACGACGCGCACGTGGGAGGGGCGTCCGGCGCACGTACCACAACGGACAGCAGCCGTAGCAGTAGCAGGCAGCTGCCGCAGCAGCAGCAGGCACGGGAAGGGGGGACTGCTGTGAGCGGGTTAGGGTTTGGTGGCAGAGAGAGAGAGAAGAGGGAAAGGTTAGGGTTTGTGGAAAGATGGCTCTGATATCATGTAGAAAATAGTTGTAGAAAATAATTGTTATATTTTATTGATAATCTCTTGGCTATTTATAGCCTTACATCCTTCTCATTGCATAACTCTCTATAGGAATATCCTATGGCATATTCTCATTATATTAACTCTCTATAGGAATATCCTATGGCATATTCCAACATACCAAATATACTAATAGAATATTCCTACACATATTCCAACATACCAAAAATACCAATAGGATATTCCAGCAATCTTAAATAGGCAATCTTGGGTGCATGCAAAATTAGCTTATGGAAGAGCACCTGACAGATCTGTTGCATATATTGCATGCAAGATGAGTAGAACAATGAATGCTATAGAACAAGAATATAACTTATAATGCATCATCTATAAGACATGTATGCATGCCTACGACTGTCAGAAGTGAATATCTTAACCTTACCTTGGATATCTCAAGGTGCTTCCACAACTCCTCGTCATTGACCTTTAAAAGCTCAGTCAACTGAGACAGGGTAGCGTGAATTCCCACAGCACTATTATCCAGTTGTTGACAGAAGTGATCTACAGAATCACTCAGCAATTTGACGAAACAACAAAAGCTATCTGCTTCCGCATTTGACTGAAAAACCGGAAGAAATAGGTAATAGGGAATTTAAGTTCATAGCATCAGAAGAAAGCATTACATAGTCTAGGAATTTGTTCAAGATTTCATCACTGATACTTTATTTTATTGAATGATCAAGCAAAGGTTGGGTGGGAGATAGCCCGATCCCTACAAAACAAGACAAGATGGTCCGTCACCCTACAAGCAGGAATACTTGTAGGGGAATGGCCCACGCCTCTCCTAAACACCATCACTCCTCAATAAGCATGTTGAAATGATTTGGAATTGGTTTGCTAATTGGGTTAGGAGCTGAATTCTTCCCTGATACTAAAGCTTGATAAAGCTTAAAATAGATGCAATTTATTTTAACAAAAGGAAAAGTTGATTCTGATTCTCAAGAGTACTGTTCTTGCTGGCTACTATTTTAGTATCATATATTGAAATTAAGTGTACATGGCTGTCTTTTCATTTATAAAAAGAAAAGGAAAAAAACCAAAATCATGTTTAACTTAATATATATATTATTCTTAACTACATCAATTAAAATATCCTGATCTATCTTCATGGATCCTTAGTCCTTACCAGATTTTCCCCTTCTTTGTTGGTACAAGTCAAACCCATCAACACTAAAAATGAAATTTTAGTCTGTGCTAACCATTGCGACTTTAGAACCTTGATCTCGTAGCACTGAAATAAAAAAGATACCTAGTTTCACTATACCGCCATCGCATCTCTAGATATGTCTGACACCATTAAGAACATATAGTCTTCACACCGCCATCACATCTCTAGATATGTCTGACATCATTAAGAACATATAGACTTCACACCTAAGTCTAGAAATTTTGCTCAAGCTGTTTAAGTGATGCCATGCAATGTTATTTGTGGATGTATAATAAGAATGGGTAAATGACAAATGGAAGGCAATTTTGAGATATTTGTATATGGCATGTTAAGGTTGATAGGATCAAGATTGCATCGGTACATGAGATGTATTGATATGACAAGGATTCATGTCGAGTTAGATTGGTTGTGCACATGAGATGATCACAACGATCTATACTCGTGATTGCGACATAGATTAGATCTATTACATGGCCTAGGACGATCCTTAGATCATTCAAGTAATCAACACCCAGTTACGCAAGTGAAGAGTTTGCATGCGACAACTCCATGTATGAGATACATAGTACATACATGAAAGGGTTCATGTTGCGTGACACACAGTGTAACAGAAAAGTTTTAAACCTAACATCGGGTATTGGAGAAGTTTTAAATTTTGTTGCTACCACTGATACGTGTTGTTTATTGTGAGGTGGTGTAAATTTCGTTGAGAACCGGCCAATAGATAGAAGCATGTGATTATTGCAGACAGTTGTTGGTAGTATTCAACTTGATAGTCCTATGGAGTGGTGTCTTGAAATTATTACCTGTAGAAGACAGGTCGAAGTTAAGATTGCTGAGGCAATGTAAAAGAGTCAAAGACAAGACCTCCGCAGTCTATGTAGAAGACGAGTCCACTTCATCGATGTAGAAGAGGAGTTCATAGAAGTAATCGATGACAATCATCAAGAAATAGATATAGTAAATAGACACAGCAGGCAATGCCAAAATCTAAGCACCCTAGGCTAATAAATCATCATAGACATGTAACAGTAGTCAAGGGAAGCTATCACCACATGAAAAGAGATGTTGAGGAGAAACAACCAAGATCAGTGGTAGAGAAGCATAGGATGAAGATCCATTAAGAAAATGAGTAACATGTACCCGATCAGCGAAGAGCAGCAAGACAAGGAAATATTTATCTTTGGCAAGTATACAGTATTCCAAAAGGGGCTGGCGTCTAGGACCTAACAAGATTTGGTAGAATTGGAGTAACCACGGACGACTCGTGGCAGGGACTGGGAGGGATAAGATACCAGGTTGAGCTCAGGGTAGGGTTTGATGGCTAGGTAGACGTTGGGGTAGGGCAAGGACGGGCTTTGGTGCGACAAAGGTAGAGTAGGCTAGGGTTAGCATAAGAGACAACAAAATGGTAGGCTAGGGTTTGTGACAATGCAGATGGATAGCCTAGGGATAAGGTTGGATAATTTACGGTTAGGTTTGGTTAAGGATAGCTTTAGTATTTGTAAGAGATACAGGTTTGTTGTGGAAAATACCTATTTTGGTAGATAAATAACTAGTCATGTGGAGAATGAGGCTCAAGTCAATGGAACAAGTTTATTGATACAGTATGAGTACATATTTTATAGGAGGAGAGCCTTCCTCTTTTTTACCTCACTGATATGGGACTAAAGAAGGAGAACATAGAAACACTATGTATGGAAATAAAAGTCTGACTACTCTAACAACTCCCAAACATTTTGGTATTAAGGGCAAAGATAATAAAGATGGGTGTTGCTCCTTGGTTGTATGAGCTTAAACTGCGAACCAAAAGTTAGGTCTACCTACATGCCAACTAGCTACGGCTTTATGGCATGGTCCTCTCGTGCTCATAGCTACCTTGACTAGGGATTTGTCACTAATATAGAGGGTTGACGTCAGGTAGAATATCGGTCATAAAACATTGTCAAAATCTTGTATAGAACTTTCATATGCTCCATATAACCAACCCCATTATGATGGAAGACGACTTGGAGGATGATGATGTAGTGGCCCGTCCCGCTCAGTCAATGGGAGGAATAGGAACGCCGACGGCGTTCGGACTTAGCCTTGCAACGGCTGCTCGAAGACATCGCTCGGTCGAGGCGACCGCTCGCTCAGGTGGGGTAGTTTCGGTGAACTTGCCTCATCTTAGCCTTCACATAATAAATCGCATGTTTTTAACTTGCACAAGTAGGCTTGATAATAAAAGAGACGAATCCACATAGCTAAAGGAAATAATCCTGAAGGGTCGAATTGAGTTAGAATGTGGAAAGGTCCAACGGTCGGCTTAGAGTTGGTGCACGGTGTGCTTTGAAAGTGACACTCGGTCCTTCGTCCCGTGGCTTGGGAGAAGGAAAAAGTTGGTCTTTGACACAAACTGTGAATTAGCCTAAGTCATAGACGTCGCCCGCGTAAATACTCGATAAAGCATGCACGCTTCCACGATGCAAGGCTTGACATAGCCTTTGCTCGTCCCTTGGGTTAAGTTGTAGGCTTGGTTAAGTTAGGCAAAGTGATGGTGGTCGACCTAAGACAATCCAAGCACGGTCCTATGAGTTCTACGGCTGAGTATAGCCACGAAGTCCTACGGTTTCAAAGCTAGTCGTATGGAATATGAGTTGGGCGATAGCGTCGCATAGAGTTCAAGTCGGTTTAAGGCACGATGCACGGACTTAGTGTTAAGGCAAGGACCACAATTGATTCAAGTGAGTTTTTGGAGAAAGGACTATCAAACAGACATTCATGAGTGAATGAAATGATATGGTAACATGGAAAGAATGCTCGCGACCGTGGGTCGTCGAGGGGTCTCAAGGATAGAAGTCTTGAACTTGGTTTTGGAAAGAGATGATAACACTGAAAGTAGAATGACTGTGTGAGACGTCAGTTTGAGTCAGGGTCTTGCATGGTCATTGGACAACTTGTCGACAAGGTAGAGTTTTCCCGTAACGGCAACCCAGGGCCATGGGACCGTTTCGGCCTAAGGAAACACGGTGATAGCTGTGTTGAATCGATAGCACCGGGTTAGTCGGGGACTTCCAGGGACTAGCTACCTTGCGCTGGAAGGGTCCCGGCCAACCGCAAGCTATGAGTCCAGGTATAGCTTGTTATGCTAGTGACCTCATATACATGAGTCGGCATGGACGGCGATCCGCGTATATGCCTTTGGACTGAGTCGAGTATCAGGTTAAGTGAATCAAGAGTCGAGAAGAATGCGTACATGATAAACACATTGTTAGGCCTAAGATTTGGCTGCAGCGTAGACACCGTACTTCAACACGAGATGTGGCGTCGAGTCTTATGTTGTCGGCATATAAGTTGTATAAGTTGGTTTGAGTTGTTCGAGTTTAAGTCAGGAATCGCCGCAAGGAAGTCGGTCGAGTGACACTTAGCCCAGAAGTCTTGATTGGGTCAGTTGATGATTTAGTAGCAAAGGGCCGCGAGACGGCAAGGGCCGCGAGGCGACAAGGGCCGCGAGACAGCGATATGATTGAGTCTCATTGAGTTGTGAGGCACGGCCTCAACAAGGACTTATAGCACGGTCACGCGGAAATGGAGCCTCATCGCGTAGTTACGTCTCTGATTATGGCCGTAAGGCAAACACGACTTGATAGGTTAACGTTGATGTTGCAAGCACGGGATGGTCTAAAGACACAAAATAGGCAAGACGTCGGTCATAAAACTGATCCTAAGACAAGACTAGAAAGACAATTGATAAGAAGGGACTATGTTGCACAAAGTAAATCAAACGTGTTGGTTTTGTATGGGTGGGCGAGGAGCTCATTCCACCAGTACAGTTGAGTACTGACACCCACATAGTTTTCATGTGCAGGCACAGGTAGAAGCTCATGGCGCGGAGCTCGCTTGGATGCGTCGAGGCACGGAGTTCCTTGGCGATTCGAAGCGTGCGGCCGCATGTATTCAAGACTTATACAGGACATAATGTGTGGACGTCGCCTTCCGAAGCATCCGCTGGCTCAAGACATGTATTGAGAGATGAGAGAGAGCTGAGTGACTTGTAATGTGAGATGAGTGAGCTTGAGAGACTTGTAATCTTGGCATTGCGCCCCATTGTAACCTTTGTTTCAATATCAATAAAAGAGTATTTTGAAATGACCTGTGTTTTGCTTCAAATTCTGCTGCTGTTATTCAATGTCTCTGCTTGGGACTTCTGTGCGACGACCCCTTCGCAGTCGTTGAAATCGGCCGTTATGGAACCCGCCTTGCACGAGCGCGACCTAGGCTCGTGCGGCATCACGCCTTAGCAAGGACGATCACTCATACGGGAGCGGGACGTGACATAATGGTATCAAAGCACGGCTTTACGTCCTTGGACTATCGATTGAATTCTTTAACTCCGATGTTTCCGCAAACTCTGAGTGTTGCTTCCGTATGTTGAAATCGTTGGTGCGCTCTTTCTCAAATGTCCTACGGAATGTCCATACAATAAGTCTATCTATTTTACAAAATATAGGAGAACAGTTTTTGACAACAAAACAAAAAGATGGTTCGCGTAAGCACGGTTGGCTTAGTCGGGATGGGCATATACACCAAAGTTGCGTCGACTTTAGAAAAGTTGAGTGCAGGAATTAAATAGTATCGAGCAAGAATGAGTTGAACTCGATTGAGTAAATTGAGATGACTATCTATAGGGGTGCTATCGAGCGACGATAACGTCGGTGCGATATAGATGAGCGTGCTTGGAAATTGAGGAATGGTTCGAACGAAAAATTTGAAGAAGTGGATTTTGATTCGAATGATAGTTGAGGATTTGATGAATGACTTCATCCCTGAGTGGTGTATGCGATAGCCTCAGGGATGTCGATCGATCGATTGAGGATTCGGGGTGTCAATGAGTCTATCAACGAGCGTCGTGTGTATACAAAGTCGTAGATTGAGTATCGTTAAACAAGTTATAGTCTTACAATTTGACGATAT
Source organism: Iris pallida (assembly GCA_029216955.1). NCBI lineage: Eukaryota > Viridiplantae > Streptophyta > Magnoliopsida > Asparagales > Iridaceae > Iris > Iris pallida. The sequence goes on along the minus strand of JANAVB010040218.1, from coordinate 23,163,938 downwards.
GTGATTCAAACAACTTAGAAATTGACGTGCACGTCCCGTGCACGGGATTGAGGATTGCGCAAGTATGAAACGCAAAAATGATTGAGTAGGTGAAACTAAATCGAAGAAAGTTAGAGTGTACGAATGGATGACTAGATAGAGAAAATTGATACGGATCGTATACGAAAAGTTAGCACGATGGGAAGATAGTGTGCATGAAAAATTGAATTTTGAAGTTACGCAATGACTCTAAGGATTGGATTGAATGTTGCTCGATGATTTGAGTTAGCAAGGAATGATACGAATTAAGAAAATACGTTGGTCGATGACTTGAGATAAACGGATGAACAATACGTGAAATTGGTTTGAGGAAATTGATGTTGTGAATGATTCGAGGGATAATGATCGAACTTGAAATTGAATGTCGAGGAGATTATCCAGTCGGACGATAGCATCATTCGCACGACTCGAAATTGGTTGCAAAGAAAGATCGTCAGGTTACGCATATCGTCGATGGTATTGAGTCGTATCAAAGATCGATATGCGATAACTCGGGGGTACTCTGACTCGACGAATGACGATCGTGCAAGTGTTATTGTTCAGTTGGATGCCATACTTAGGATTTTGATTGATATGAATGTTGGATGAAAATGATTGTGACTTGAGGGTTACGCGGATAACCACAGCGTCGACATTCTTGTCTTGCGTGAGCGCAACTCCAACCTCGCATATGTGTTGCGTCAGATTTTGGGCGATCGTTCCGCGTGAGCGTTGACATGGTGATTCATGTCGCGGGAATGATTGAACTCGAAAAATCAGGACGCGGTAACTTTGATTGTCTCGACTTGTTGGTTTGATGCGAAGGAAAATTCGGGGATGTTAGGACGTGCAATTGATGATTGAATAAACTTGAGGATCGAGTAGGTCCAATCCGTGCATCGAAAATAAATTAGTCTAGACACAAAATAAGAGTTACGTCCCGATGAGGATGATTATCCCGCGGGAGCGTGCATGGTGATACACGCCCACCGTGGATAATCTGACTCGCGTGAGATCGGGGCGCAATGTATTGTTAAGTCAGATGACCTTGTGATCGATTTCGTGAATTGGGATAAATGACTTAGGGAGTATGAAATGTGAATTATGGCTTAGCGATGAATTGTGTCGTAGCGTGTTTGACTTGGAAGGATTGATAGGCAGATTATGTCGGACGTGTTTGAAGAGATAGACTATGTGAAATGGCTTATTGAACGAACGATATTGATGTATCGAAGATTTGGTTGAATGAACTTACAATAGGATGGCTTTGCTGAACGACTCGGACCCCGTACGACGAACGTTGGGATGTGTGTAGGAAATCGATGCTCGATGTTTAGAAATCGGAGTGATGCGAGCTTGGATAGAAAAACCCCGTACTATCAACTTAGTTTGACCTTAGGATGGGGTCAGTGTTGATATCGTTGTTTGGAAACTGTGATTCCAATACTGACAAATGACTTTAGCCTAAAGAGATTGCCTAGCGGCTAGGCGAGATGTCCATGTTACGAGAGTTAGCATCAGTAGGATTGATTTTCAGAATTGAGTGGATGGATCGATAGGTGAAATTGGATTCACTATCACGAGGCTTGGTTGAAATGCATGTATTTTGGAGACGCCTGGAATGTGTGCACGATCCAAAGTAAGTGATATGTTGAATTCAAGTGAGACTTGAGGAATGAGAAGTGTCGAGAATTTTGAGATCGTGAGTTTTGAAGAACGGATTGAGGGTAGCACGAGCGTGGTTCGGATTTGAGAAATGCATAGAGGAAATGTGCGCGAGAGTCACTGAACATTCGAGTGATAAGTCGGTGAGTAAGTGTACTCAGTTAGTTTCGAGGACGAAAATTTTTCTGAGTGGTGTATGATGTAGTGTCCCGTCCCGCTCACTCAATCGGAGGAATAGGAACACCGACGGCGTTCGGACTTAGCCTTGCAACGGCTGTTCGAAGACATCGCTCGGTCGAGGCGACTGCTCGCTCAGGTGGGGTAGTTTCGGTGAACTTGCATTATCTTAGCCTTCACATAATAAATCGCATGTTTTCAACTTGCACAAGCAGGCTTGATAATAAAAGAGACGAATCCACATAGCTAAAGGGAATAATCCCGAAGGGTCGAATTGAGTTAGAATATGGAAAGGTCCAACGGTCGGCTTAGAGTTGGTGCACGGTGTGCTTTGAAAGTGACACTCGGTCCTTCGTCCCGTGGCTTGGGAGAAGGAAAAAGTTGGTCTTTGACACAAACTTTGAATTAGCCTAAATCATAGGCGTCGTCCGCGTAAATGCTCGATAAAGCATACACGCTTCCACGATGCAAGGCTTGACATAGCCTTTGCTCGTCTCTTGGGTTAAGTTGTAGGCTTGGTTAAGTTAGGCAAAGTGATGGTGGTCGACCTAAGATATTCCAAGCACGGTCCTATGAGTTATACGGCTGAGTATAGCCACGAAGTCCTACGGTTTCAAAGCTAGTCGTATGGAGTATGAGTTGGACGATAGCGTCGCATAGAGTTCAAGTCGATTTAAGGCACGATGAACGGACTTAGTGTTAAGGCAAGGACCGCAATTGATTCAAGTGAGTTTTTGGAGAAAGGACTATCAAACAGACATTCATGAGTAAATGAAATGATATGGTAACATGAAAAGAATGCTCGCGACCGTGGGTCGTCGAGGGGTCTCAAGGATAGAAGTCTTGAACTTAGTTTTGGAAAGAGCACTGAAAGTAGAATGACTGTGTGAGACGTCAGTTTGAGTCAGGGTCTTGCATGGTCACTGGACAACTTGTCGACAAGGTAGAGTTTCCCTGTAACGGCAACCCAGGGCCATGGGACCGTTTCGGCCTAAGGAAACACGGTGATAGCTATGCTGAATCGATAGCACCGGGTTAGTCGGGGACTTCTAGGGGGCTAGCTACCTTGCGCTGGAAGGGTTCCGGCCAACCGCAAGCTATGAGTCCATGTATAGCTTGTTATGCTAGTGACCTCATATAGATGAGTCGGCATGGACGGCGATCCGCGTATATGCCTTTGGACTGAGTCGAGTATCAGGTTAAGTGAATCAAGAGTCGAGAAGAATGCGTACATGATAAACACAATGTTAGGCCTAAGATTTGGCTGCAGCGTAGACACCGTGCTTCAGCACGAGATGTGGCATCGAGTCTTATGTTGTCGGCATATAAGTTGCATAAGTTGTTTTGTGTTGTTCGAGTTTAAGTCAGGAATCGCCGCAAGGCAAGTCGGTCGAGTGACACTTAGCCCAGAAGTCTTGATTGGGTCAGTTGATGATTTAGTAGCAAAGGGCCGCGAGACGGCAAGGGCCGTGAGGCGGCAAGGGCCGCGAGGCGGCGATATGATTGAGTCTCATTGAGTTGTGAGGCAGGCCCCAACAATGACTTATAGCACGGTCACACGAAAATGGAGCCTCATCGCATAGTTGCGTCTCTGATTATGGCCGTAAGGCAAACACGACTTGATAGGTTAACGTTGATGTTGCAAGCACGGGATGGTCCAAAGACACAAAATAGGCAAGGCGTCGGTCATAAAACTGATCCTAAGGCAAGACTAGAAAGATAATTGATAAGAAGGGACTATGTTGCACAAAGTAAATCAAACGTGTTGGTTTTGTATGGGTGGGCGAGGAGCTCATTCCACCAGTACAGTTGAGTATTGACACCCACATAGTTTTTATGTGCAGGCACAGGTAGAAGCTCGTGGCGCGGAGCTCGCTTGGATGCGTCGAGGCACGAAGTTCCTTGGTGATTCGAAGCGTGCGGCCGCATGTATTCAAGACTTATACAGGACATAATGTGTGGACGTCGCCTTCCGAAGCATCCGCTGGCTCAAGACATGTATTGAGAGATGAGAGAGAGCTGAGTGACTTGTAATGTGAGATGAGTGAGCTTGAGAGACTTGTAATCTTGGCCTTGCGCCCCATTGTAACCTTTGTTTCAATATCAATAAAAGAGTGTTTTGACATGACTTGTATTTTGCTTCAAATTCTGCTGCTGTTAATCAATGTCTCTGCTTGGGACTTCTGTGCGACGACCCCTTTGCAGCCGTTGAAATCGGCCGTTATGGAACCCGCCTTACACGAGCGCAACCTAGGCTCGTGCGGCATCACGCCCTAGCGAGGACGATCGCTCCTACGGGAGCGGGGCGTGACAGATGCTGATAAAGATGCATCTTAATAGCCATTTGATTGATATCAACCTAGCCAGGAGATACAATATATACGCAATGTTATCATCTATGTTGCACGGACACGGTAAAATGGTGTTTGTATTCCTATCGTGTTTGTACCCTGTACGTATCTATATTCCTACAACATAGGTAAAATTACCTTTGTACCTATTTCAGAATGTTCATATCCCCTATCCTTATCATTTCTGTATCTGTATCCCGTGTTATATTCGTGCAAATAGGTTATTGTTGGAATATTTAGTATGTCATATTTAGTAGATTGCATTAGCATAAAGGATATTGGAATATCCTGCGGACATATTTGATATGCCAGAATATGCTACAGGATATTCCATCATTGTAATATTGACTGTAAGGCTATATAAAGTCAAGAGGATTATCAATAAAATTATCAATCAATTATAACATGGCATCAAAGCCAAGTTTCCACAAACCCTAACGCTAGCCGCTACCAACTGATTCACCCCTCCGCGGCCCCTGCTGCTGCTGCTGCGGTACTGTTGCACGTGCGTCGGGCGCCCCCTCCAACGATGCGCACGGCTCCTGCGGCTGTTGCCGACACTGACGCACGTGATGGCACTCGCGTTACCACTGTTCGGATCGTTCCGAAAGTTGACACCGAAGGTCTAGATCTAATGAAAAATATGTTCGGATCTAAAAGCGGACGACAAGGACGAGCGTGAGTCGTGTGACGGGTGTAAGGTGATCATCAAAGAGGAGGATCGATGGAGGAGATCTTCAAGAAGCAAGATCCTGCGGAGGTTGCAACGTTGATGAAGCTGATGAAGATGTTGGCTGGTGAGAGCACGACACAAATGTCGACGAAGTTGGAGCTTTCCTCCATCGATCTGAAGCTGGATGGACCAGCTACCTATTTGAGTTGGTCACGACAGGTGAGGCAAACCCTCGCAGGAAAGAACCTGGAGGGGTTCCTGTCGGGCGAGAAGATAGAGCCAAACGAGGGCTCGACAAGACACGATGAGTGGAAGTCCACTCATATGGTGATCTACATCTGGCTTCTCAACTCCTTAGTCCAGTCTATTGCTGCCACAGGAGACGGCATTGAGATGGTGAAGGATGTATAGGAGAAGTTGAGGCAGACCTATGATGGTGTAGGGAACAACTTACGCGTCTTTCAGATCAAGGGGGAGATTGACGACACCGTACAGGGAGAGAAGACGGTGCAGGAGTATGCCACGGAGTTGGAGCGTCTGTGGCTGGATTACGATCACACCTCAGATCGGACAAGCTGCGGGAACCCGAAGTATAAAGAGAGACATGTATGTCTACAGGAGAGGACGATAAAATTCCTCAAAGGACTGACTGCAGCATTCGCTCAGAGGATGGCCCTACTTCTCATCCAACCAAAGATCTCCACTCTTGAGGAGGCTATCTCAGCCATGATCCAGGAGGAGACACGCATCAAACTGCAGGCGGAGATAGGTGGTCCTCCTGAAGCAAAGTTAGCACTGACGGCCACCAGCTCGGACAACATGGGCCTAAGGGAGAGGCCTGGCAGCACAAGGAGCAGTGTTACAACTGCGGAGAGATGGGCCACCATCGGTATGCTTGCACCAAACCACCTGAAGAGGGAGATTCAGGTAGTGGACGGGGACAATTCGGTGGACGAGGACATTTTGGAGGACATAGTCGTGGTCATAGGGGTCGAAGAGGCGGTCGAGGAGGATATCAGGCGAACTTGCTGGTAACAGAAAGAGATGGAGGAGCTGGCGACACTTTTACCGAGAAGGATCACGTACTGGTGGACATGCTGGAGATGCTCAGGTGGAAGCAGCGAGAGTCAAATGATGGAGACAGAAGAAAGATGAGGCGTCCACCTCATTCTTCGCTGGAGACAATGCCATCATGTATTCCCATCCATCAGAAGGTACTGACGACTCACTTGCTCGTGCATCCATTGCTTTCTTTAAATCGTTGGACTGGATTATCGACTCGGGGACATCTCGGCATATGACGGAGAATGCTAGTGAGTTCTTCTTTTACACTCACCTAGCATCAGCAGACAACATTCAAACACCTGATGGCACTTTCCAGCCAGTGGTCGGTAAGGTTACTGTTAATTGTACAGGTTCAGTAAAATTATCCAATGTTTTACATGCTCCATCTTTTCCAGTCAGTATTTTGTCCATTAGTTCTATAATCCTTCAACTTAAATGCATTGTTTCTTTTGATATCCCTAAGGTGATCTTCTAGGAGAAAGTGACGGGACGAAGACTTGGGACTGACACTTGGCATAAGGGACTGTGGTACCTGGATCGAGAAGGACTGGACTCAGCAATAATGTTTATGGCAGAGAAGGCTGATATGGGAGGACTGCAGATGAGGGCCGAGGATACTTTGATACTCCATCATAGAAGGTTGGAACATTCCTCCTTTGACACTTTAAGTAAATTGTATCCAGATATTTATGAAAAATCAAATAAAGCGAAACTAGTATGTGATGCATGCGAGTTAGGCAAACTTACTAGAAGTTCATATATTGGTACGGGTCATAGGAGCTCTACTGTTTTTGAGGTAGTACACTCTGATATTTGGGGTCCATGTGCCACTAATACTATGAATTGTTATAAGTACTTTGTTTCCTTCATTAATTGTGCTTCTCGTGTCACCTGGTTGTACTTGATAAAAAATAAGAGTGATATACCTACTTGTTTTCGGGATTTTCACAAACATGTCCAGACTCAGTATAGGACAATTGTGAAGGTACTGAGGTCTGACAATAAAACGGAGTACACAAACAGAACACTTACAGAATACTTGTCAGCACATGAAATACAGCATCAGACCACCTGTGCATACACACCTGCACAAAATAGCGTAGCAGAAAGGAAGAACAGACACCTTCTGGAGGTCGCAAGAAGCATGATGATCGACATGAATGTCCCACAGAGTCTGTGGGGGCCTGCAAAGTTGACAGCAGCTCAACTAATCAACAGAATGTCTTCGAAGGTCCTGGGATGGAAGTTTCCATGTGAAATATTATAAGACAATAATAGTAGGATAGGGGTGAGCATTCGGTTTATTCAGTTTAAACCGAACCGAATAATCCAAAACCGAATTGGACCGAAACCGAATAAGCAAAACCGAAACCGAACCGAATTGGCCCAAAACTGAATCAAACCGAACCGAATTAAATCGGTTCGGTTTTCGGTTTATTCATATTTTTTTATTTTTTTGAGTTTTTTTTGTTAATATATATAGTAACTAAATATACATAGATATATTTAGTATATACATATATATATTTAGTATGTACCTATATATATTAATACTTATATATATAGTACACACACACACACACACACATATATATATATATAAATTAATTAAATTTTCTTATTCGGTTTTCGGTTTTTGACCGAAACCGAAACCCAAAACCGAAACCGAAACCGAATAAGAAAATTTAGTATTTTCAAAACCGAAACCGAACCGAATTTTTTTAAAACCGAACCGAACCTCTTATTCGGTTCGGTTCGGTTCGATTTTCGGTCCAAAACCGAATAATGCTCACCCCTATAGTAGGATACTCCCACTGAAGGTGTTTGGGTGCGTATGTTTTGTGAAGGACAACAGGCCGTCAGTTGGAAAGCTAGATCCTTTAACAATCAAGTACATCTTCGTGGGCTACTCGACGACTCAGAAGGGGTATGTGTGCTAGAGTCCAGTAGAAAAGAAAAAGTTTGTAAGTATGGATGTTCACTTCCGGGAGCATGAACCATACTACTGTCAGGAGGGACCTTAAAACCACACGCCTAATACTGCCAGTATGAAGCAAGAGGGGGAGAAAGAGAGCTCGGTGGTAACCAATTTAGGAGTTTGGCATGGAGGTACGGTTGAGGAGGAGCAGAAAAGTGAAGAGGAACATGGGGAGGAGATGAGAGGTGTTAGGCCTACGGCTCAGGGGAGTTACTTACCTACAGCAGAAGAAGGAAGCAAACTACAGGACCAGTACCTACAGTAGCAATGTCAAGTCCTTTGTCTGTGTCCATCTCGACTCCCGAGACACCTACACTACCACCACCATCCCCTTCAGGTGATATTATTCTTTCTACTCCTCCCACACCATTATCAGTACGGAGGACCACTCGCAGCAATGCAGTATTGCATCTTTGAATAGTATTACTGTACCTAACAATTGGCAGGTTGCCAAGAACGATCCAAAGTGGAAGCGGCAATGCTCGAGGAGTTAGGAGCTCTTGAGAAGAACCACACTTGGGAGCTGGTGAGACTGCCAGAGGGAAAGAGTGCAGTCGGATACAAGTGGGTCTTTACTGTGAAGCATAACCCAGATGGACAGGTTGAGCGCTACAAAGCTCGATTGGTGGCAAAAGAATATAGTCAGACGTACGGCATCGACTATGACGAGACCTTTGCACCAGTCACAAAGATGAGTACTGTCAGGACTCTGATTTTTTTGACAACGAATGGTGGATGGAAGCTACACCAACTGGATAAGAAGAATGTATTTCTTCATGGGGATCTGGTGGAGGAGATATACATGGAGATACCACCAGAATTCAGCACCAACCAGACAGTGGACAAGATCTGCAGGTTGAAGAAGTCCCTCTATGGACTAAAGCAGTTTCCTCGGACGTGGTTTGCCAGATTCAGGAGAACGATGATAGGAATGGAATATCAGCAGTTGCTGATCATACTGTATTCTTCAGACGGAGTGGAGGCCACATCATCATGCTTGCGGTGTATGTGGACGACATGATTATCACAGGAGATGATGAGCAGGAGATTGCCCGACTAAAGGGAAAGCTTAGCAGAGAATTTGATGTGAAGGGACCTTGGTCTTCTTCGCTACTTCCTTGGGATAGAGATCGCTCGAGATGCAGAGGATATTGTTCTTTCTCAGAGGAAGTATGCATTGGACCTTTTTACAGAGACAGGGATGTTGGGGTGCAAACCTGCAGCAACGCCAATAGACCGGAGGTTCAAGTTGGAGGCCGAGACTGGAGACCCAGTTGATCAAGACAGATACCAGAAACTGGTGGGCAAGTTGATCTATCTGAGCCACACACGACCTGATATCTGCTTTGCAGTGAGTGTGGTGAGCCACTCCATGTACGATCCACGGAAGGGTCATATGGATGCAGTGTACCAGATTCTGAGGTACTTGAAGTGTGCCCCCGGGAAGGGGCTGATATTCAAGAAGAACAATCATGTAAGCATTGAAGGCTACTGTGATTCTGACTAGGCTAGTTGTGCCGATGACAGAAGGTCTACGTCGGGATATTGCATTTTCGTAGGAGACAACCTAGTCTCCTGGAGGAGTAAGAAATAGTCTGTGGTGGCTAGATCGACAGCAGTAGCAGAGTACAGAGCTATGGCCCTGGTAGTTGCAGAACTGTTATGGTTGAAGAACATGCTGGTAGAACTAAAGCTGGATCAAGGAGCCAAGATGAAGTTGTGGTGTGACAACCAATCAACTATTAGTATCGCCAACAATCCAGTACATCATGACAGGACCAAATACATCGAGATTGATAGGTTCTTCATCAAAGAGAAGCTGGATAACGGATTGCTGGAACTTGGTCACGTTCCGACCAGGGATTAGGTAGCAGACAGACTAACCAAGGGACTTACTCTGTGAGCATGATTAGAGGATGTGACAAGATGAGCTTAGTGAATATCTTTCGCCCATCTTGAGGGGGAGTGTTGGAATATTTAGTATATCATATTTAGTAGATTGTATTAGCATAAAGGATATTGGAATATCCTGCGGACATATTTGGTATGCTAGAATATGCCATATGATATTCCATCATTGTAATATTGACTGTAAGGCTATATAAAGCCAAGAGGACTATCAATAAAATTATCAATCAATTACAACAGTTATCACACTCATTAAGTCATAAGCAGATCTCATGTATCCATGTACCTAAGATGGATACGAAACAAACATGATTTTAAATAGCACAACCTATTATCTAGATCTAGCTTTAACTAGATAAAATTCATGAATAAACAAGATAAGGTTAGCATAATGTCAGATTGTTAACCAATCATAAAATAATTGGTCAACTTTATCTTTGTGGAGTTGAGTCATGCTCCAAAACCAACCAATCTTATGGAAAATAACTTTGACAATTATGATAATGTATGTTGATCACAACTGTTGTTTGTTTCTTAACAGTATTAAGCTGAAAGGAACTTATTTGTGATGTTCAACTTATTTATCAAATAAAAATGGGTTGAGAGGAAATGATCACATAAATTTAACTTACATTGTCTTGCTCATCTGGGTCTGTACTAAAGACATAGTACAGTGGGGCTAGGACCTCATTCATGCCTTGTACATAGCCAATCGCTGGGTTTAATTTAGCGAACAGGAGAAGTATGTTTCTCATGGCTTTCTGTACATGAAATATATTTATGTTTCATCCAACCAGATACAAACGGACATACAAGAAAATCAAAGGGCTAATCAGAGTCAACAACCTTGTTACTTCTACCAATTGCAGATTCCTCAGAGAAAAATTTAATATCCGGATGAGTACGTTGAAGATCACGATCAATTTGTTCTGAAATCTCTGCATCCTACAATGCAGTTAACATTAAAAATAAAAAAGCATAACTTAAAAATTCTATGCTAGCAGACTATCAATTCACCTTAAAATATTGATACCAGATGCTTGCCCTTCCAAGGCTTAGAGGATGATCCCCATCAGAAATCTCGCGCCGACAAAGTGGCCCAATTATATCATTCTCTCTGGTTGGCTTGCTGAGAGAGAACATCTCATCCTGCTTGATCGAGCATGATGACTGGCTACAGAAAACTCCTGGTTAGTTTTAGCTAAAATAGTGACCCACAAAATACAACTAGCCTAATTGAAGGTCAAGTCGAATAAATTATCCACATGAAAGAAACTATCAGTAATCATTTATGTAAAAGGTTTCTTCTCGAGTACTCACAGGATTTAGCAGCAGTTCTGTTTTCAGTTCAGCATATCTTAACCTGTTGTTTGACAACTCTTGTTCCCAAGCATCTTCCTCGACAGGTAAGTACCCCAAGAGAAGCTGCTTATACCCAGCACCCGTAAAAACATTAAGAATTCATTTAATCAAACAATGAAGGACTAAAAGTGTCTGTGTTTGTATATAAAGAACTTAATAAGGACTAAAAATGGGAAAGTATATAAAATCATATACTATTTGCTGAATAAGGACCAGAACTAGAGGTCAATCTCCAAAAATGTTTATGGAGTAATGTATAATTTAAATGAAATGTACATTCATATACACAAAACTAGGAAGCATAGATATTCTAATGTCGGTGTCATGTTATATCCGTATTGGATACCTATTGGACACGACATGCTTGGACATTCCAAAACAAACTAAGATACACCAAAACCAGTTATGTATCCTTATCGAGGTATTTGTATCATATTTCTGTGTAATATAGTACCTAAGAAGCACAGGCAATGAGGAAATGGTTTGCATCAACATTGCATCATGGCGGACATTTATCGTATCAAACAATACACTATGACATGCCAAGTCGATGTTGTTAACAAAATCTAAGTGTATCGGGTGATAATACTTGCTCCACAATAATGAAACATCCCGAAAATATCAGTAACACGATAAGAAACGTAAAATAACTTTTTTTTTTCCATACATCATTCTCATTATCTATATGTGAAATTCTTTAAATGAGTACTTATTCTTGCAAGGTATATTACATTTAAAGGACAAACCTTCCATGCTAAAGGGCGCATCTCTCCAACTAAATGGCCACTACCAACTAAATTTTGTAATGCTTCCAAGTTTATAATCTTTTGTGAAAGCTGCCAAAAGAAAAGAAAAAAAATGAAAGAAAACAAGTGCTCAGAAGACATTAAGCAAATTCTTCAATCGACTCTAAAATAGTTGCTATAGATTATAAAAGCAAAAGTTCATGCTAATTTTAAAATAGAATCATCTTTAATCAGGAGCACATGAGAAACGATAAATATCGAACATGTATGTTTGCCAGGTTAAAGTAGCAACCGGAGTACAAAGGATGTTAAAGTTAAATTAGAGCAGTTGTCTATGTATTACCAAAATGTTAGTAGGGTTTCTAGTCATACAACTCCATATCCTGATAACGAAAATCTTCCCTAGACGTAGAAATCTACACTTAGAAATGCTATCAACATAAGATGATTGTTCGCTATTACTATGCCTTGTGTTGGAATTTGGAATAATATAAAAATATAACCCTCATAGCTAACCACAACTCTTGAGTTATGGTGCTCTGATGGACGACATGCTCATTAACTTTTTTATGCATCTATGACATGAATTTGAGCAGTTCTCGGTCATTGTTGCTTAACGACCCTCATCTGTTCTCAAGGCCGCCATGGGCAGACCCCTTCTATCCTTCAATATACTAAGTGAGATTTATATCACAAATCCCCAAGTCACCCCATCGATAAGTGTTGTCTCCTTACCGGTCGTAGCCTCTTAGGGATCAAGAGGCTACTGGTGCTAGGAAACCACTTCATGATCGGGCTTATCAGGCCATCGTCCCTGACACACCTCTCGTCTTTGATATGGTATCTTCTACCTCGTCCTATGATCATCAGGAGCAAATGATGCAGCTCCACCAATTTCGGTCATGGGTGTACATGTGGTTAACTTATTATGCGCATGCAAGTATATCCTCCACGAAATAGATTTGGATTCCAGTGCTACAATTCACATGAACTATGATTCTTCTCATATCACCTCTATAATGTGCCGCAACTGTCTATGAATCTTTTTTTTTTCGATCTCAATTAACTCCATTGCTCATTTAAAGTCATTTCTTCTTCCTGCTTTATACAGGACCTACCCACAGGAGAGAGGATTGGGAAAGGCCTTAAGTAGGGTCTCTACTGCCACTTCTGTTGTTCTCCTCCTTAACACATCTCAAACCACCTGCAACACACCATACATAGTTGTTTCGGTCATCTTTCTCTCACTCATTTTCGCATTTATCTACTTATGGTCTTCTTGGGAATTCCTCAAAAAAATCTTTTACTCCTATAAATACTTGGGAAGTCTTTTTCTGTTTAGTGAGCATATAGGGTCTCTCTCATCTTTTACAAGGAGGAAATCATTACTATGTTAGTTTTGTTGATGATGGCACTCAGTTTTACTCTGGTCTACATGTTTGTCTCAAAAAACCAAACAACTTTTGAAATATATAGTTTTTAAAAATGGCCGAGACACAACTTTCTTGCAAAACTGAAGTCATCCTTTTGTTCTCTCTCCAACAACTGAATGAAACAAGTTAATCTTCCTGGTCTTCTATGTATGTTTCTTGCAATACACTACTTAACATAAAGAGAAAATCATTAGTCATTACTATGTTAGTTTTGTTGATGATTGCACTCGTTTTACTCTGGTCTACATGTTTGTCTCAAAAAACCAAATAACTTTTGAAATATAGAATTTTAAAAATGGCCGAGACACAACTTTCTTGCAAAATTGAAGTCATCCTTTTGTTCTCTCTCCAACAACTGAATGAAACAAGTTAATCTTCCCGGTCTGCTATATATGTTTCTTGCAATACACTACTTAGGTGTTATGACCAAGTTGCCAACCATCAATCTCATGTCATACGTTTCGTTTTACAAGAACATCTTATATTATGCTAGATGTTCTACCATATCCCCATTTACATTAGCGTCTTCTACCCATGTGGATCTTACTTTTCCTCCAGACTTTTCACTTCTACTTCTCCATCTGGCACGTTCCCTCTGCCTCGAGGCCTCCTATCACCTAGGTCTATCAGATCCGCAATCATTTTATTTGTTACTACTGATACTACATCCAATGGTCTTACTAGTCCTGTAGTGATCACCAGTGAGCATGTACCTACACCTCCTCCTGCTGTAAAAAAAAAAAAATCCTCTTCCATTGCATTGCTCTGCTCGCGACCACCTGAGAGATTGTTGGAATTTGTTTACCTTTATGGCTCCTACTCTTCAGAGTCATTTGGAACCGTAATTATATCAGGAAGTTGTCACTACACCTAAGTGGCATATCCTCGAATGAGCTTCAGCTCTTAAGAAGACGCACACTTGGTATCTTACATATTTGCAATGGAAAAGTCTCATATAATCTATAAATGGATTTATAAGATAAATAAACGTGTATATGGCACTATCGATCAATACAAATCTCATCTTATAGCTTGCAGGTTTTCCAATAGTAACCTACTGATTATGGTATTAATTATGATGAACCTTTGCTCATGGTGCCAAGATGATCATTTGATTGTACACAACTCTGTTGGTTGTTGCTTTTGTTCAATCGTAGATTATTTATTTGATGGACGTGAATGTTATTCTTCAACCGGAGTTAGTTGAGGATGCCGATATGACACCTCCTCCTGGATTGCCTAACTCACCTTGGCACACTTGTCATATTCGCAAGGCGAATTAAGACCTCAACCATGATCCTCTAGCATGGTTCTCTGATATTTATGCTACTCACTAGTGATGATACCATGAACCCAAATGATCAAGTCATGTTCTCTCATCCTTTCAGGACTCTTCATTTACTATATGTTCATGATATGGTTAATATTGGTAGTGACCCAGATCACATCTTGCAAGTCAAACAACACTTGCATCAATAGTTTGAGGCTGATATATTCCGTTAGTTTATGTTCTCCCTGTAGAAGTTTACAGTCGAGATTCTTGACCGAGCCAGCCTTACTGATTCTCGTACATCACTTACACCCCTCGAGATGAATGTCAAGTTATGGCCTAACAATGCAAGCTATCTTACTATCAGCTCTGCAGACATCTCTCATGATGTTGATACTGTTAGCCAAATTGTCTATGAAACACATTAAAATCGACTGTCACTTTGTGTGTCATCATTATCTATCTGGGACAACATCCCTCCCTTTTGTAATGCCCCAAATGCAGACTGTTGTGTCGGAGTCTAGTCTGAATTTGGTAACAGCATGTTTGTGGAGTCCAAATCTGGTTAAATATTTGATTTGATTTGGACGTCCATAATTAGTGCTGGGCTATTTTAGGTATTTTAGGTGTAATAGGATTCTTATTTTAGGATTCATATTTAGCAAATCCTATTATGACCCTAGAATAGGTTTTTCTTATTCTATATATAGGGTGAGGGTGGAGGAACAAAACATAGCACAAAAAATTGAGATTCGGGGTGCTCGTCCACAGGAGATCTAAAAGAAGTCTGCACTTTACTCTTAGGGTTTCGCCGTACAAGACAAAAGGAAGGAGAAGATCTGATTTAGGAGTCATCAACTTCAGTTTATGGAGATTGCTATGGCTTGGTGAGTGATTTCATTTTAATCTTTGTCGTTTCTTCTTGAGTGTGGTGAGGGGGGTTGAACCTATTAGGGCAAAGGGTTCAACATTGATTTTTGTCAACATTGTATTTTTATCTGAGTTATATAGATTGAGATTTGTCCAGGTGACGTAGTCACCACCATATACTTGTCTTGTCTTTATCTGTTCTTGGTGTTCATTAGATGGGGGTTGGTTATTTCAGGTGGGTTGGCCTAAGTTTTTGCTGCGACAACGTCTCAGACATGAGTTCAGACGCTTGTATGGCGTGTTTGATTCCCAACATGTTGATCTTTCCACAAACTCACGTTCTACAGCATTCTTCTTGGCAAATTCTCGTTGGATGACCTACTTTGAGTTTGATCAGGTATTAAATATAGCCTTGGTGATATTATCTTCGTTATGCCTTAGTGATGTCACATGCTAGCAATTGTATAATTGTACACATTTGTTTCTATTGCCTGGTTTTTTCTATAAATATCTGGGACTTGAGCCTAATGAAATCAATCCTTTCATGAATTCTAACAATCTCTACTTGAAATCTTAGAAGTCAGAAGAAGGAGCAGGGAGTAGGATTACTTAGAAGAGTCTAAAGATTGGAGCGTAAGCTAATAAAATCTTTATGTTTATTAGTTATTGTTATCAAAACTTATAGATATATTAATATTTATTAGAATTTATAAAGTTCAGTTCAAAGTTACATAGAGATCATTTGCATAGTTATTTTTTGATGTCAAGATAAGTAATCCTTAGTTTCTTGTTACTTTGATTAACTTGTATTAAAAATTCTCCAACTTTCTTCTCAAAATTTATGTCCTCTTCTAAAAGGGGAAACGGACTTCGGTCGTCTTTGAAACAAGCTCCTATCACCAGGAGAAACGAGCTCCTGAATAAGAACTGCCGAATCGCGGTTCTTATTGATATTCATTGGCCTCCTAGAGATTGTGGCTTCTAAGCTTCAAATGCAGTGCCTTATCGAGTTTTCCTTGTATAAAATTTGATGGTACTGTCGAGCTATATTTAATAAACTTGTTATGTGTGAATTAGGCTCGGGGGCTCCTTCCAACTTCAGGTTCATATAAAGAGAAGAAAAAGAAATTCAGTAAAGGAGGAGGTTCAGGTGGAAAGTTTCATAATTTCTTTTCATTCCCTTTTCATTATTGACACATAAGTTTATATACTTGCAACATTAAAATATAAAACTAAGATAAACAGCTAAAGATTAGATCCAAGAATTCCTAAATATCTTAAAATAATAACTAACAAGATATATCCTATCCCAATTAAATTAGGATAACACAAAATCTTTTAAAGCAATTTTGAACCATCTTCCAAATCTTGTTGGCACGATCTGTTGTATGGGTCTAGATCCCTGGATTATAAGGTAAGGTTGTATGACTGACGTTTCCTTTGAGACTGACCTGACCTCAAAGTTGTGGGTACTAGATATTAGGAACGTCAAATTTAGGAACTACATCTTACAGTGATAGCCGGGACAAAATTGATTTTCCCAACTATAACAAAAACCAAGAGCAACATGATTAAATGTGGGCCATGTCGTGTCGGACACAGGGAAGCTATCCTGACACGCC
This sequence comes from Iris pallida, assembly GCA_029216955.1. Taxonomy (NCBI): domain Eukaryota; kingdom Viridiplantae; phylum Streptophyta; class Magnoliopsida; order Asparagales; family Iridaceae; genus Iris; species Iris pallida. The sequence continues at coordinate 23,146,800 of JANAVB010040218.1, read as the reverse complement.
AAAAATATACTAGTACACGCCAAAATAGGTGTCAGGGTCCATATCGTGGTTTCCTTATCGTGTCGTGTTATCGGTGTCCGTGCAACAGGTTATATTACTTTTACGTAGTTATGAATTGTTAGATTTTATTCTTACTTGTTATCTTTTATTGTTACGAGTATATAAACCATGTCCCGATCCGATACTGACATTGGGGGTCTCTTTTCCAACCAATTCAGCAAAGAAATTTTGAAAGAAAAAAAGACCGATCAGCAAGGGTGTCGAAGCATAGTAAGATTGTAAAAATATGTAAAAGAAGAAAACAAATCTATCGCACGTAGACCAATCGGCAAGGGTGGCTGACTACTATTTCATCCAATTTAAAAAATACTAAGAAACAACATCTAAATATATAAAATATTTTTTCTAATATTTTAATAACTTATTAATAATTATTTGTTTTTCGATACCAAAAAAATCCGATACTCCAATCCAAAACTGTCGCTAGTGCTGATACCGACGATCCTGATACTAATAGGAAGGGTTTGGGGCCGATTCCGATACCAACATTGTGAACCTGATATAAGCTCATATGGGTCAATAATGAATTTTTTTCCCCGCTTGAATCTCTTCTTCATTATTGAATTTCTTACTCTTCTCTCTTTATCTGAATTTCTGCAACCATTCATACCCAAACCTTAAACATCAAGACCCCGTTTGGTAACGTAATCGTAATCGTAATTGCAATGTAATCAAATAAAAAAATATAATCAAATGAATTTTTTTTTATTTGATTACATTGCGATTACGATTATATTACAGTGTACCAAACTAGGCCCAAGTATCTCACTAACCAAAATTAAAACTACAGTATGTTACATTTGTGACTTCTCAGTTTAAGAACGGAACTTAAAACTCTTGGATGAAGTTACTAAACGAACGAAAAAACCTCAAACTCCAGCTCTTCTCTCTTGTCTTGCGGGACCTCCCTGCCCGTTCTCGGAATCAGTATCGACTCCGGACGGTCGTCGTTCATCCATCCGATGGGCTGGAACGTCTGGAGCTCCTCTCCGGGCTCTTCTTGCACCGGATCGAGAACCACTTCTTCGAGACGATGCATCTTCTTCTTCTCAAGGATCTTGAGCTTTCGCTTTCAGGATATTGGGAGGAAGAGTAAAGAAGACAGAATTTTTTGTTTTCTTGATTGCGAAGGACTAAGACAAATAGGCGCGGGAGAGAGGGGGAAGAATGGTAGTTTTGAATGGTAGGGGAAGAAGTGGGTAGTGCTTACCATCTGCATATGGGGATCCAGCAAGTTTAGTCCATGGTGTGAAGTGGGCCGGACGGCCCGAAACCCGCCCTTGGACTTCATTCGGACCGGGAAGATAATTGGAATTGGTTCATGTCTTACATGAAAATTCTCTTTTAAGGCATATGGGCCCAATCCACTATCGCACGTCATGGCCAATTCCAGTTCGGGTCACATCGCGTTCCCAACAAGTGGTATTATAGCATATGGTTACGGACTGGTTTGGACAGCTCTAATTGGTTCAAGACAGATTGTGCTGAACGTTCGTGCGTATGAAATCGGATTATACGGGCTCACTTCTCAAGGTGGAGTTAGGAGCATCCTAAATAGGGTGGTCGGGGGTGTCAAGAAATTAGATTATACGGACTCACTTTTCAAGGTGGAGTTAGGAGCATCCTTCGTAAGGTGGTATGGATGTCAAGAAACCGGCCCTTGGACTTCATTCGCATTGGGAAGCTCACGAAAACTGTTGGATTGTATTCCATTTCCGGTTGATCCCTCAAAAAGGGTGACAATGGAGTTTGATAATTTAGTTCTTTATCGGATAGGAGGTGGGATTATGAGGTGTAGATAATTGGGATTGGTTTAGATCTTACATGAGAATTCCCTTTTAAGGCATTTGTGCCCAGTCCACTATCACACCTCATGGCCAACACTGGTTCAGGTCGCACCACGAGTGGTATCATAGTCCATGGTTGCAGGCTAGTTTGGGCGGCTCTAATTGGTTCGAGACAGATTGTGTTGAACGTTCACGCGTATAAAATCAGATTATACGGGCACTCTTCTTAAGGTGGAGTTAGGAAGATCCTCCATAAGGTGGTCTGGGTGTCAAGAAATCACTACAAAAATTCATCGATTTAGCGACGGCTATATCCGTCAAAAATTCGTCGGTAAATGTAATTACCGACGGATGGTCGACGGATATTGGTTAAAAAATGTCGTCGGGAAAAGCCTCGTCGCTAACTGCAATCCGTCGGCAAGTAGTCGTCCAGCGACGAATTAGCGACGGACTGCCGTCAACTATACTCGTGCAGTTTGCGACGCCTCGCCGACGGATGACCGTCAAATCACGTATCACTTACCGACGGACATATCCGTCGCTACTTGGTCGATAAATGCGTATCAGAGAGTTTCTGATATGCAAAATTCGTCGCCAATCAGTCGCGAATGTTCGCTAAGTTTTGACGGATTCGCGACGGAATACCGACGACATATCCGTCGACCCGGTTCTGTGAATTATTCATATTTTCAGAACATTGGCGACGGATAATCTGTCGTAATTTTGTCGTGAGTCATCGCTAGATCGTCGCCCATCGGTTGGTTTTTTAGCGACGGATTATCCTTCGCCAATATCTGACGGAACATTGTGTGTTTTACCGACTACTAGCGACGGCGTACCGACGTATTATCCGTCGACCCTATCCTGTAAATCTTTCATAATTTTAGAACCTTGGCGAAGGATAACCCGTCGGCTTTTAGTCGGACATCCGTCGCTAGCTGGGAATCCCCCAGTTAGCGACGGATAGTCCGTCGGTAATTGGTCGCCAGTCCGTCGGTATCTGAGAATTTTTTGAAAAAAAATAGCATAAAATTGGGCATTCCCAATATACACAATTCCAATATACAAAACACGCAAATAATCCCAAGCATTCCCAATATACACAATTCCAATATACACAATTTCAATATACAAAACACAAACAATTCCAACACACAAATATTCCAAGCATTCAAATTGTTCACACAAAACACATAAATATTCAATATTTAAACACAAATAACAAATATTCAATATTAAAAAAAAATCGACTTCGGCCTCAGCAAAGACCGCAAGTCAGACGATGAATCCTCACAGTCAGGTATCATTGTTGCGTTGAGGCATGTACCATTCTCTCAGCCACTTTGCATACGAAGGCTCAATCTGGTTGAGGTCTTCTGTAGGGACATGAGGGTCAGTCATGATGCTACTACTATCTGACGGTGGCTCCTCCTTAACGTCAACCTTGGGAGCAATCTCTTTCCTGATGGTCATCGGTTCTTCCTTGACCTCGACCTTTGGTAACACCTCCTCCTTAACAGTCACCGGCTCTTGTTTGACGAACGGAGACAGTATCTCTTCCTTCACGAGAGCCTCCGCCTTCGGCATGGGTACTGCAACAGAGTCAAAGAAAATTTAGCAAAAAGGACTTAGAAGCCCAACATGAGCATATGAGCCGCATCAGAATCTCTGGCGCATCAATGGGATGAGGCGGCTCATCTACGTGATGCTTTGACCAAGGCAAGAGAATACCCACCGAGCACTTCCGGACGAACGTCAGCGTGGGTCGCCCTAACGACGGGGACTTCCTCCGTGTCGACCTCCAAGGATTCCTTGCCTCAGCCCCTTCCTCGGCTAGCAGCATCGCCTCGGGGAGTCTTGGGAGCCATCTCTCTAACAAAGAAAAGAAGGATATAATTAGTTCAATCTGTATTGTAAGATAAACTAAACATAATTACGAGAAAATCTATTAGCCAGGGAGCCGACTCCGTAAGACAAACTAAACATAATTAGTTCAATCTGTATCGTAAGACAAACTAAACATAATTAGGAGAAAATCTTGACATAGAGTGATTTGAAGGACTAACTAGATGTTCCATCATTGTCATGTCCCGATTCGTAGAGTCATTTATTCACATAATTTATCTCTTGGAATCGATCGTCCTCGCTTGGGCGTGATGCCGTACAAGTCTGATATTTATTACGACCCGCACCCGGATATACGGATACGAATACGTAGACGACGCCCAGCCTACGCCGCAGTATCGGCGGTAGAACGCTGTCTAGTACCCAAAAATGTACACTACGTCTATAAGGCCTATAACTACAAATATACTCTAGTCACATCACAACAGCTATGGATGATAAGACAAGAAAGATAACTAAAGCACAAGAACAACTAGAAACTACAATGATCATAAGACAAGAAAATAAGGAAGGAACAACAAGACAACTAAGGATAACTACCAGGCAACTCATATAGAAGAATAGTGAGATCCATCTCAGCTAGCAACACCATGAAGTCCACTAATGGTATAACAACTCCTAAAATATTATCAACGGTATCCTGTCAGGAAAATTGTCACTCCCCGTTCCCAGTATATGTATTTTTAATACATATACTGCTTAAATGTATTTATTTAATATTTATCATGTATTGTTTCGTATTTAAATCTCTTTAAATTTATGTTAATTAAATTCCTGCAATTAATTTTCTGTATTTTACTTTCTGCTTTTATTTCTCTGCTTTAGCTAGACTTGGGTTCGGCTTGGCTTGGTTTAGTTAGTTGGTTCATCATGAACCAAACCTAACACCCCTACCTACCACCACCTTTTCATTTAAAGCCAACCCCCATTTCTCTCTCTTCATTATTTTTCCTTCACCATTACTCTTCTTCTTCTTTCTCATTACTCTCTCCACCTACCAAATCCATAGGCAAGTACATCTTGCTTCTTCATGAGGACCCATTTTTATGGTTCCATTATCTTTTCCTTGTAATTCTAAGAGAGTTTAGAACTTGGCATTTTTCGTTTTGAAGTTTTATTTATAGTAGATCTAGAAATTAGTTATTTTTGGATTTTGGTGGTTTTGATCTATCAAACTTCTTTGTTTTCAAGTTTTGATGGTTCCATGTTGTAGAGAATTTTATTCTACCCAATTTTGACCTTTGCAAAGTTGGATTTGGACTTATTTTGACCAAGTTATGGATTTTGAAGCTTTGGGTTCAAACCATGGAGTTCTTGCTGTTTGGAGAAGACAGTGAGCAGTGTACGCGAGCTTCTTAGCTTGTGCCACTTAGCTGTGCGTGCTCTTTAGCATAGCGCAGTCCGCCTCATACGCTGCCTTTTGGCGGCGTATGGTCTTGTATACGCTACCTTGATGAGGAGTCATATGGACTTGCATACGCTGTCTTGAAGAGGAAGCATATGGAGTACATACGCTGCCTTGAAGAGGAAGCGTATGACTTACGTACGCTGGCTTGGATGGTAAGGAGTCGTATGGAGTTCATACGCTACCTTTTGGAAGCGTATGACTTGCGTACGCTGGCTTGGATGGTAAGGAGTCGTATGGAGTTCATACGCTACCTTTTGGAAGCGTATGACTTGCATACGCTAGCTTGGATGGTAAGGAGTCGTATGGAGTTCATACGCTACCTTTTGGAAGCGTATGACTTGCGTACGCTGGCTTGGATAGTGAGGAGTCGTATGGAGTCCATACGCTACCTTGAAGAGGAGTCGTAAGTCCATACGCTAGCTTGACCTGAGCGTAGCATGACCTAAGCGTATGCTGACTTGAGCGTAGCTTGACCTGAGCGTACGCTGACTTGAGCGTAGCTTGACCTGAGCGTACGTTGACCTGAGCGTAGCTTGACTTGAGCGTAGGCTGACATGAGCGTAGCCTGCTTACCCTGGATCTTCTATAGCCCTGTATATTGATATTTTATTAGATATTTAACATCTATTTTATATCCTTATGCCTTTTTACATAAACTTGATATAATCATGATATGCTAATATTTCTGTTAAATATAGATTGTTACGTGGGATGTACCATGTGTCGTGAATTGAGTTATAGATACCCCGATTGACTGGAATTAAACCCTGAGAGTTGTAGACTCGACCCCACTTAATACTAGTTGACTTTCATGCATTGTCACCATTGATAATGATTGTGACCTTGACTAATAATTGATCATGCGTTCCTAGTTGGAACCAAGAGACTGGCTAGTCGTCTTATTAAATTGAATGAATGAGACACATTCATATTAATTATGAACCATTAAAATCGACTGGCTAATCCCGAATATTGGCATACAGGCACATGCAGGCTTCAATTCATTTATTATTTATTTATCTTACCAAAGAAGCATGTGTACTTTATGGTCAAGGCATGATTTCTCCGTAGTTAGTTTTGATTGTTGTATTTCGCTATGTAAGACCTACAACCTGACCGTACTGGTATCATTGTAGAGTTGTGCATATCGTACCCCGTACGAAAGTACTCATTCTGAATGACCATGATCCACGGCATGGTACTTCACTCAACGTAGAGACTATTAAGTTAAATAAAATAATGATTGCATGGAGAGAATGGATTTCCGAGTTCTTACATGGCAGCCCTCTTGGGGACTATTAAGTGTCCGACAGGCCGGCTGGTTCCTACAGATACTGCAAACCTGCCACACGGGCAGGAAGCGGTATCTGCTTATATTATATTAATTATTGTATATTGATGACGGGCGTCCCGCTGGGACTCGTCTAATTCATGATTGGCGCAATTGATTGACTGGATAGACTAGCCTTGCTTGCTCATAGTAAGAACTGAGAAATCCTCATTGCATAAAACCAGGATAACTTGGGACTCACAATAGCAAGCCGTAGTAGTTGCCTGGCCGTTTAAATTGATTTGTTGTGCACTGTACCTACTCTGTTACTTAACTGAGATGATCAGAATGTCAGGACATGACGGGCCAACTTCTGTCCTTGTTTGGTTGGGAGGTTGGTTCGAAGTGTCGTGATGTTGTGTGAGTCCTAGTAGATAGCAGAGATCTATTATCATATTTCTCATTACTGGTTTTAGTTCTCATGTCGTGCTTTCTTGTGGTACTTGCTATTAGAGGTCTAACCTCTCTGGTTTTGCATGGCCAGATTTAGAGCCAGTCCCCGAGGATCCAGCTTACTTCTACCTCCAAGATGGTTAACACTAGAGGGATGATCGCAGGAGGACTCGAGTGGGTTTCTTACTTCCCCGTCCGTTTTGTTATCTACTTTATACTTTGCCGTTTGGCACCGACATGTTAGTCGGATTGTCTTGTACCTACTTTTGCATAATTGTAACTAAGTCAGACTGCAGCTGCTAACAATTGTGTATACTTACTATATCATCTGGCTGTATTTTGTAAAGCCAGATATCAAGAACATTTTGACTGAGCGTTTGGGACGTCTTACTGCTTTATCTCACATGTTCTCTATTTCTGTTTCTTGTTTGAATGATTGAGACAATAGATGTGAAGTGACCATAGCGAGACTTTCATGTAGTATGCACCCCCTTGTCTTTTAGACAGCATTGATCGCATTATACGGTATTCATCTACCCGTAATACGTAGCTGGCTGAGTCATTCCCCCTCTCTCCAGTATTCTGGTTCTGGGGCGTGACAAGGTTTTAGTGGTGGCCCATGCAGGTCTGATTTCAGACTTGTGGGGTATTTTAATAGGATGTCTCAATCACACATGTTTCCCCTTGATCTCATGATTCGTTAATTCTCAACTCTAGCTTGACATTCCAGTATCCTTTGACTTCAATTATCCTTCATGTCCGGTCGTTTGATTGTTCTCTTGTCCCTTTTCTTAGGGGCACCTCGTCCGCACCTGTCAGAGCTGGACAGCAACAACATGGACAGCAACATGGACAACCTGACCATGTTGGTCAGCAACAAGAGCCGGTACTGACTCAAGAGGCTACCCAAGAAGAAGTGATAGTGGAGGCAGCAGCTGGATCGCAGTATCCAGATATTCTACCACCACCAACAGTTCCACCTACCCCTGCGGAGATGGACACACCTGCCCTTCTGGAGATCATGAGAGGGATGATGGCCACTCAGCAACACCAGATGTTAGCCCAGCAGCGCATGCACGCTCAGTTGCAAGAGCAGAACGTACTACTCAACCAAGGGTTGCAGACAGCTTTGGAAAGAGGGGCGAGGCCAGATTCAGGAGCATCGACCAGATTTTGCAAGTTCAACCCCTACCGTTTTGAAGGAACGGAGGATGCTATTTCAGCAGATACATGGCTTAAGGATATTGAGGCTATTTTGACGGCGACTAAGGTACCGGCAGAAGAACGTGTGGATCAGGTGAAATTGTTACTTCAGGATCTCGCACGTGATTGGTGGGAATCAGAGGAAGTAGGTATCAGACGTCCCGTTGCTTGGGACGATTTCACAGCAAGATTCAAGACAAAGTACTATGGAGTTGTGGCACAGTTTGAGCTACAACAGAAATTAATCAACCTCAAACAGGCCGACAAGATGGTAGATGCTTATGCAGCGGAGTTCTGCAGATTGAGTAGGTTTGCCCCAGAGATGGTAGCGACGGAGCGCCAGAGGGCTATGAGGTTTCAGCAAGGGTTTCATCTTGAGCTCTTGCAATTGATAGAGGGACACAATTACCAGACTTTTGATGAGATATTGACGGCAACCCGGAGGCATGAGATCACCATTCAAAGGATCACAGTTAGGACTGGAGGTCAGAAAAGATCTCACAGTCAGCTTGAAGGAGGAGGGAGAGCAGCGCCCCGAACAACAGCACCATCCCTTGGCATTCGTATTCACGATGTGGCAATGCGAGGGCCAGCACCACCACCCAGGCACAGCAGCAACAGAAGAAGAACCAGCAACCCCCAGCGGGCTGTACTTATTAGGGAAGATGGGGCACACTAGAGATGTGTGTCGGGCATTAAACGGACTGTGTTTGATATGTAGAAATCCAGATCATCGGGTTACCACATATCCCTTGAATTCGAGGTCAGGAGGACCAGGACAACAGTTTCCTGCTCTGCCAGCACCAGGGGCAGGACAGTATCGAGGACCAGCAGTGGCAGTGAGACCATTGGCCCAGCGTCCGTTAATGCCGCAGGCTCAGATGTTTCGGCAGCAGGGACCGCCGATACAGCAACACCAGCATAGACCACCCCAACATCATCAAGGCAGGGGCCAGCAGCAGCAGCAGCACCAGGCTAGGCCACAGCATGGGAACCAGCAAGGAGGTCGAGGGCAGGCATTCACACTGTCCTTGGAGGAGGCATTAGCATCGGGAGATGTTGTGGCAGGTAACATTCTCGTCGCCTCATATCCCGCAGTAGCATTGTTTGATTCAGGAGCATCACACTCATTTATATCTGCACAATTTGCGACACGGCTAGGAATGGAGTTCGAGGCATTGCCAGGGAGGTTGAATATACTCACTGGCAATGGGCTCGTAGGAGTTAGTAGAGTTATTCTAGCGTGTAGTGTTGTAGTTTGCGGGCATTCCTTACCCGCCCAGTTGATAGAATTTTTTGTTGGAAATTTCAACGTTATCTTAGGCATGGACTGGCTGAAAGACAGTCATGCGACAATAGATTGTCGTAGTGGGAGTGTATCTTTTGATATTCCAGGCATGAAGAGATTCACCTTAGTCAGGTCAGAGGCAACTCAGCAAGAGCAGGGAGTAATAACGGCAATAGAAGAAGTTCAAGTTCCGAAGGTAGTTGAAGAATTTCTAGACGTATTTTTCGAAAAACTTCCAGGTCTACCACCGGTTAGAGATATTGAGTTCAGCATAGAATTCGCACCTGGAACTAAACCAATATCAGATCGAGTTTACAGAATGGCAGATTCGAAACAGGCCAAGGTGTATCAGCACATAGAGAAATTGAAGGAGAAGAAGTTTATCCAAGCTAGCATATCACCATGGGCAGCACCAGTGGTACTTGTGGGGAAGAAGGATGGGTCATCCAGATTGTGCATCGATTACAGGAAGCTTAACGCGGCAACAGTGAAAAACAAGTACCCACTACCAAGGATCGACGACTTGTTTGATCAGTTGAGCAGAGCTTGAGTTTTCTCCAAGATAGATCTTCGTTCAGGGTACCATCAAGTGAGGGTTCGAAAGGAAGACATTCCCAAGACAGCATTCAGGTCAAAGTATGGACATTATGAATTCTTAGTAATGCCGTTTGGTTTGACCAATGCTCCAGCTATATTTATGGATTTGATGAACCGCATCTTTATGCCATATTTAGATCAGTTTGTCGTGGTGTTTCTTGACGATATTCTCGTATACTCTGCTAGTGAAGAGGAGCATGAAGACCACCTCAAGAAAGTGTTACAGGTTCTGAGAGAGAACCAGTTGTATGCCAAGCTCAGCAAGTGTGAGTTTTGGTCGGATCATATTTCATTTTTGGGTCATATCATATCAGGAGCTGGAGTAGCAGTGGATCCCAAGAAGGTAGAAGCAGTAGAGAGTTGGCCAGTACCCAAGACCGTAGCTGATGTACGGAGTTTCTTGGGATTGGCAGGATATTACAGAAGGTTTGTATCAGATTTTGTAAGGCTTTCAGCACCCATGACCCGCTTAACATGGAAAGATGTACCATTCGTCTGGTCGGTAGAATGCCAGGCATTATTTAAGAATCTGAAGCAGAAGTTGATATCAGCGCCTATTCTTACGTTGCCAGTTAGACCCGAAGGTTTTACAGTATATTGTGATGCGTCAGGAAAAGGACTTGGATGTGTCCTTATGCAACATGGGAAGGTGATAGCATATGCATCTAGACAACTTCGAGACCACGAAAAGAATTACCCAACTCATGATTTGGAGTTGGCGGCAGTAGTATTTGCTTTGAAGTTATGGAGGCATTACTTATATGGTGACCGAGTGGACATGTACACAGACCACAAAAGTCTGAAGTACATCTTTACTCAGAAGGAGTTGAACATGAGGCAGAGAAGATGGTTAGAGCTGATCAAGGATTATGACGTGGAGCTTCAGTATCATCCAGGCAAGGCTAATGTGGTAGCAGACGCTCTCAGCAGAAGAGGCGGTGCATTTATGTTGACAACGCAGAAGCACATCTTAGAAGACCTTCAGGAGATGGGCATCGAAGTTATACTTCCTAGTGATGTAGGAATTCTGGCGAGTCTACAAGTTCAATCCAACTTGGTAGGCAGGATCAAGGCAGCCCAGACACATGACCCAAGGATTCAGAAGCTTAGGGCAGAATGTGAGTCAGGACTCAGAAAGGAGATGCAAATTCATGAAGATGGTACGCTTAGGTTTGGATCGCGTCTATGTGGACCTAGTGGAGATATCAGACATGAAGTAATGACAGAAGCTCACAGTTCTCAGTATTCTATACATCCTGGAGGGACCAAGATGTACCAAGATATCAAGCAACACTTTTGGTGGAACGGGATGAAGAGGGAGATATCTAGGTTTGTTTTCCGTTGCTTGATATGTCAGCAAGTAAAGGCAGAATAGCAGAGGCCAGCTGGATTATTACAACCGCTTCCTATCCCGGAATGGAAGTGGGAACACATCACAATGGACTTTGTGACCGATTTACCGAGATCACCAAGTGGTAAAGATGCTATTTGGGTGATAGTAGATCGGCTTACAAAGGTAGCACACTTTCTTCCTTTCAGAGTAGGGCAATCTACAGAAAAGTTGGCGGAGTTGTATATGCAACAGATAGTCAGGCAACATGGAGTCCCTGTCAGTATTGTGTCAGACAGAGATACCCGTTTTATATCACATTTTTGGAAGAGCTTACATCATAGTCTGGGCACCAAGTTAAGATTTAGCATGGCTTACCATCCACAGACAGACGGCCAATCAGAAAGGACAATTCAGACTTTGGAAGATATGTTGCGAGCTTGCACCCTAGATTTTGGAGGATCTTGGGAGAGCCACCTGCACTTAGTTGAATTTTCATACAACAACAGTTATCAAGCCAGTATCCAGATGGCGCCATTTGAAGCACTATATGGTAAGAAGTGTAGGTCGCCACTAGCATGGGATAATATCGGGGAGAGAAAGATGCTAGGCCCAGAAATGATTGTCCAGACAGTTGAAGTGATTAAGGAAATTAGGGAGCGACTTCGAGTTGCGTAGGATCGGCATCGTCATTGGGCGGACCAGCATCGTAGGCCGCTAGAGTTTTCTGTTGGAGACCACGTATTCTTACGGATCTCACCTACCCGTGGGGTCATTAGATTTGGCGTTCGCGGGAACTTGAGTCCGCGGTACGTAGGACCATTCGTTATCCTTGATAGGGTAGGCGATGTTGCTTATCGTTTGTCCCTTCCACCTTTGTTACGAGAGGTGCATGACGTGTTTCATGTATCTCAATTACGAAGGTATGTATTGGACCCAAGCCATATTCTTGATCATTCTGAGTTGGTTGTTGGTACCAACTTGTCTTACGAGGAGCAGCCTGTTTCCATCTTGGACCGAAGAGAGAAGATACTCAAGAACCGAACAATTAATCTTGTTCGGGTTGCTTGGGGTCATCACTCTTTGGGAGAGTCAACGTGGGAACGTGAGAATGATATCCGATCATGATATCCGCACCTGTTTGACTCACAAGGTATATTTCTTTCTGTATACCTTGATCGTATTTAGCTTCTCATGCTTGTCACCCCATGGATAGAATTACTTGATATCGTAGATTGATAAATATAGATATGTTACTTGCTATGGACATTGTAAAATAATTGCTTGCTTAAATTGCTTATACTAGTTTGGCCTTGATATTCCTATCCTGCTTGGATTTGAAATTTCGAGGACGAAATTTTCTAAGGAGGGTAGAGATGTCACTCTCCGTTCCTAGTATACGTATTTTTAATACATGTACTGCTTAAATGTATTTATTTAATATTTATCATGTATTGTTTCGTATTTAAATCTCTTTAAATTCATGTTAATTAAATTCCTGCAATTAATTTTCTGCATTTTACTTTCTGCTTTTATTTCTCTGCTTTAGCTAGACTTGGGTTCGGCTTGGCTTGGTTTAGTTAGTTGGTTCATCATGAACCAAACCTAACACCCCTACCTACTACCACCTTTTTATTTAAAGCCAACCCCCCCTTTCTCTCTCTTCATTATTTTTCCTTCACCATTACTCTTCTTCTTCTTTCTCATTACTCTCTCCACCTACCAAATTCATAGGCAAGTACATCTTGCTTCTTCATGAGGACCCATTTTTATGGTTCCATTCTCTTTTCCTTGTGATTCTAAGAGAGTTTAGAACTTGGCATTTTTCGTTTTGAAGTTTTATTTATAGTAGATCTAGAAATTAGTTATTTTTGGATTTTGGTGGTTTTGATCTATCAAACTTCTTTGTTTTCAAGTTTTGATGGTTCCATGTTGTAGAAAATTTTATTCTACCCAATTTTGACCTTTGTAAAGTTGGATTTGGACTTATTTTGACCAAGTTATGGATTTTGAAGCTTTGGGTTCAAACCATGGAGTTCTTGCTGTTTGGAGAAGACAGTGAGCAGTGTACGCGAGCTTTTTAGCTTGCGCCACTTAGCTGCGCGCGCTCGTTAGCGCAGCGCAGTCCGCCTCATACGCTGCCTTTTGGTGGCGTATGGTCTTGTATATGCTACCTTGATGAGGAGTCGTATGGACTTGCATACGCTGTCTTGAAGAGGAAGCGTATGGAGTACATACGCTGCCTTGAAGAGGAAGCGTATGATTTGCGTACGCTGGCTTGGATGGTAAGGAGTCGTATGGAGTTCATACGCTACCTTTTGGAAGCGTATGACTTGCGTACGCTGTCTTGGATGGTAAGGAGTCGTATGGAGTTCATACGCTACCTTTTGGAAGCGTATGACTTGCGTACGCTGGCTTGGATGGTAAGGAGTCGTATGGAGTTCATACGCTACCTTTTGGAAGCGTATGACTTGCGTACGTTGGCTTGGATAGTGAGGAGTCGTATGGAGTCCATACGCTGCCTTGAAGAGGAGTCGTATGGAGTCCATACGCTAGCTTGACCTGAGCGTAGCATGACCTAAGCGTATGCTGACTTGAGCGTAGCTTGACCTGAGCGTACACTGACCTGAGCGTAGCTTGACTTGAGCGTAGGCTGACATGAGCGTAGCCTGCTTACCCTGGATCTTCTATAGCCCTGTATATTGATATCTTATTAGATATTTAACATCTATTTTATATCCTTATGCCTTTTTGCATAAACTTGATATAATCATGATATGCTAATATTTCTGTTAAATATAGATTGTTACGTGGGATGTACCATGTGTCGTGAATTGAGTTATAGATACCCCGATTGACTGGAATTAAACCCTGAGAGTTGTAGACTCGACCCCACTGAATACTAGTTGACTTTCATGCATTGTCACCATTGATAATGATTGTGACCTTGACTAATAATTGATCATGCGTTCCTAGTTGGAACCAAGAGACTGGCTAGTCGTCTTATTAAATTGAATGAATGAGACACATTCATATTAATTATGAACCATTGAAATCGACTGGCTAATCCCGAATATTGGCATACAGGCACATGCAGGCTTCAATTTATTTATTATTTATTTATCTTACCAAAGAAGCATGTGTACTTTATGGTCAAGGCATAATTTCTCCGTGGTTAGTTTTGATTGTTGTATTTCGCTATGTAAGACCTACAACCTGACCGCACTGGTATCATTATAGAGTTGCGCATATCGTACCCCGTACGAAAGTACTCATTCTGATTGACCATGATCCACGGCATGGTACTTTACTCAACGTAGAGACTATTAAGTTAAATAAAATAATGATTGCATGGAGAGAATGGATTCCCGAGTTCTTACATGGCAGCCCTCTTGGGGACTATTAAGTGTCCGACAGGCCGGCTGGTTCCCACAGATACTGCAAACCTGCCACACGGACAGGAAGCGGTATCTGCTTATATTATATTAATTATTGTATATTGATGACGGGCGTCCCGCTGGGACTCGTCTAATTCATGATTGGCGTAATTGATTGACTGGATAGACTAGCCTTGCTTGCTCATAGTAAGAACTGAGAAATCCTCATTGCATAAAACCAGGATAACTTGGGACTCATAATAGCAAGCCGTAGTAGTTGCCTGGCCATTTAAATTGATTTGTTGTGCACTGTACCTACTCTGTTACTTAACTGAGATGATCAGAATGTCAGGACATGACGGGCCAACTTCTGTCCTTGTTTGGTTGGGAGGTTGGTTTGAAGTGTCGTGATGTTGTGTGAGTCCTAGTAGATAGCAGAGATCTATTATCATATTTCTCATTACTGGTTTTAGTTCTCATGTCGCGCTTCCTTGTGGTACTTGCTATTAGAGGTCTAACCTCTCTGGTTTTGCATGGCCAGATTTAGAGCCAGTCCCCGAGGATCCAGCTTACTTCTACCACCAAGATGGTCAACACTAGAGGGATGATCGCAGGAGGACTCGAGTGGGTTTCTTACTTCCCCGCCCGTTTTGTTATCTACTTTATACTTTGCCGTTTGGCACCGACATGTTAGTCGGATTGTCTTGTACCTACTTTTGTATAATTGTAACTAAGTCAGACTGCAGCTGCTAACAATTGTGTATACTTACTACATCATCTGGCTGTATTTTGTAAAGCCAGATATCAAGAACATTTTGACTGAGCGTTTGGGATGCCTTACTGCTTTATCTTACATGTTCTCTATTTCTGTTTCTTGTTTGAATGATTGAGACAATAGATGTGAAGTGACCACAGCGAGACTTTCATGTAGTATGCACCCCCTTGTCTTTTAGACAGCATTGATCGTATTATACGGTATTCATCTACCCGTAATACGTAGCTGACTGAGTCATTCCTCCGCTCTCCAGTATTCTGGCTCTGGGGCGTGACAAAAATGAGCAAGTACAAACACTAACAGCAGTTCCATGTGAATTGATAAATTCTATAAGAGACAGTATAATAAACTATAAGACAAAGATATATGAAAACTTGGGAACCGTTCGAAAGCTGAGTTACAACCCTTAAACCAAACAAGGACCGAGGTTGTAACCCTTCTCCCGAGCAGAACTCAGTCTCCAATCAAGGTACATCATAGAGACATATAAAACATGTGAGTAACTGAAATCATAGCATGGTGAGAAGTACTGTATGTAGAACAGAACAGGATATATGATAAGATAAAGTAAATATAAAATGTGCCTTGAATTATTAGAGCGATTTGTGATCGGCTTGGAATAAGTGACAGGACAGGCTATCCACTTGGCCCGGCAATCCGCGGTGACCACAACGGAAAGTCATGCCGACCAACCTGGATAACGAGCACAAGGCAAGAGGATCTCGCTACACCCTTCGTGAGGGAAGAGTGGCGCGAGCACATGAATAGTGACAGGGTGGCTTGGATCACATAACCCCTAATAATTCCCCATCCCCGAATAGTATAATGGACCTGGACATGACACGTCATGACACGGGATTCCCTAAGAGGATATCTACTTCCTCTCAGGAATCGGTGTCTATACAAGTACATGGAATAAGGCAGAAAATGTACATATATACCAAGAAAATCCAGGAACAACATCTCATGTCATGATCCAACATATACTAGTCCGTGAACTATCGTGACTGGGAATCAAGTAAGACACTACGACTGAATCAGATATAGCAGATATCAAGACAATGAAAACTATCAGTGAATGTACTCGCCTGCGGTCCTGAGCTGTCAATGGGGTCGATGCTCAGAGTGATGCCACAGACCTAAAGATAAGATATATATAAACTAATTAGGGTTCAACAGTGTTACGCTTGATTCTATAGTATAAGCTACGCAATCTAGGTCAGACTCAGTCCACTAAGTCAAACTAGGCCACAATAAGTCAAATCAAGTCAAACTAGGTCAACTAGGTTAAACTAGGTCAAATGTTGAATCTACTTCGACGTTCAGTCAAAGCAGTCAACCATGGTCAAACAGGATCAAGGCTAGTCTCTATAAACATCTACGGGGTCAACACATTCCATTTCAGTGATTGTGAAATCACCGGAATCGATGGAACTCAAAATACCACAAAAGGAGAAGGATTATAATAATAGGGTAAAAACCTACAGATGTTGTCGGATGATAAAATAAATATCACCAACGTGTCCAGAATGGTCAAATCAGCTAGGATAGCCTGTCCAAAAGTCCAATTTGGACACAGGAGCAAAACGGTAAATTTTAGGCCAAAATGATGTCCGTCGTTGGACACACTTTGCACCGAAAAATGTGCCAAAATAAAAGTGCACAAAACCTAACAAATTATATGTCCACGAATTCAGAATGACGATACGAACCCAACGGTATATCCAGAATTGGATTCCGTTGACCCGATCTCAAATTGGTCCGTTGACCAGGACATTGGAAACCGATTTGCACGAAAAAGCGTGTCGGAGCTAATGTCCTCAAAACTCAGCAAATTATATGTCAACGATTCCAGAATGACGATACGAACTCAACGGTATATCCGGAATTGGATTCCGATGAGCCGAACTCAAAATGACCCGCTGACCCGGATATTGGTATCCGACTTGCACCGAAATGCGTGCCGGAACCAATGTCTACTAAAATTTAGCAAATTATATGTCAACGAGTCCAGAATGACGATACGAACTCAACGGTATATCCGGAGTTGGATTCCGATGAGCCGAACTCAAAATGACCCGTTGACCCAGAAAGTGGGACCTGCTTTGCACCGAAATGTGTGACAGGACCCACGTTCTCCAAATCAAGCAAACCTTATATGAAAACATGCCAGAACGACGCCACGAGTCTACTGGTGGTGTCAGAAATTGAATCCGGAGTCCCGGGTTCAAAAATAGAATTTTACAAGTGTAAATTAAAGAATTCGGACGGCCAACTTTGGCGTCGAATTCGACCAACCGAACGTGCTTAAAATGAAACGAAATCTAAAGGAGACAGGAAGATGGTTATACCAGCTGTTTACAGGAACTAGTAGCACGTCAACCGGAGCTGCAACGGCGAAGTTACGAGCTGACGAAGTCGGCTCCACGAAACTGTCCAAAAATAGTTCAATTTAAAATGTCAACTTGGTGGCCAGTTTTGAGGTATCAAACGACATAATTAACGGACGAAAATTGACAGGAGTGAAGATGGATATACCGAGATTGCGATGAAGCAAAAAGTTCGCCGATCCAACGGTCGGATCTCCCAGAAAACATGCACGAAGTCGCTGTCCCGAAACACAATTTCAAAAACTTTCCTCCGCGCGCGTCGACGGGATTTCGACGTAAATGCACGAATCGCCTATTTGGCTCGTCGGGGAAGCGGGCGTTGGCCACGGGGTGGCTCGCCGGAGTTGTGGGGTGCCCACGGTGGTGCAGGCCGGCCACGAAGTGGCGCACGGCCATCGCACGAATCCGAGCGTACGCGCGCGCGTGCATGCACGCCCGCGGCTGCTGCCGCTGGCGGCTGCGCTGCCCCGCGTGGGGGTGGTCGCCGGCCTGGCATGGCGGCGGAGGTCGTGCGGGGCGGTGGTTCGGGTGGCTGTGCGGGTGGTGTTAATGTCGGTGGTGGTGAGTATGTGGGGATGATGATAGTGAAGATGATGATGGTGATGAAGATGATGTAGGAGGAGGAGAGGGTGGTCGGCAGGGTGGTGGCCGGCCGAGCACGGAGGGCGTGGTGGTGGTGTTCGTGTGTACAGGAGGGGTGGGGAGGAGTGATATAATTGTGTGTATATAAGTGTGTGTGAGTGTATATATGGAAAGAGAGAGTGAGTGAGACTAGAGAGAGTGAGATATTATTATAGATATTATAGAGAGAGAGAGAAGTCGGTTTGAGGGGGGGTGCTCCTACTGTAAATGAGGGGTGGTGAGGTGTGTGTTTGTGTAGGTGTTGTAGGAGAGAGAGAGAGAGAGATGTTTGTATGTATATATAATATATTGAAGAGAGAGAGATAGATAGAGATTAGAAAGAGAGAGGGGGGTGATGTCCTGTACGGGTAGGGGAGTGATGATGGGAGAGGGGAGTGAGGGGTGTGTGTAGGAGAGCGAGTGTGATGTGAGGTGAGAGAGAGTGGGTTATATGTATATGTGTGTGTAGATATTAAAGAGAGGGAAAGAGTTAGAGATATTTTCAAAATAGGAAAAAAATAAGAAAATTATGTGGAGTATTTGGGCGTCACGAGAAAACAATATGGAGCTTGGGTTCGGGTTCGGTCGAGCTGGGTCAGGCCAAAATCGGACAGGGGGCAATATTCGAATTAAAATGGGTGTTTATAATCATGGATAAAGAAGTAGCATGTGGGGACTCAAATAAGTGGGACATAAGCGTCATGCGGGTAGTAGGCTTCGTGTGGGCCATGTTCCTATTTGGGGTCGACTAGGTTGGGTCGATGTCGGGTCCCGAAATTAAATTGGAAATTAAATCAGGTTTCACGGTAGATAATTAATTGGCCTAAATTGAACCGAAAGTTGTGCGAAGGAAATGGAGCACAAAATGGAGTGTCTGAGTGGGACACGAAGGTCATGGGTGAAGAGCGTCTCGAGTAGATCAGGCATGACAAGTTGGTTCTGAAAAAACGACTGGTCTGGTGCTCCTAAATTAAAAGTCACGATAACGCGCTTATGAGGATCAAGGAAAAGAGTAGGAAAATCAATAAATAATTAAATGGTCTAATTTGACCCGAACTTGCGCGAAGCAAAAAGAGCACAAGGGAACAAGTTCAAGTGGGACATAATATATCAAAATGAAGAAAATCTCGTCTACTACAAACTCCAAGAAGGAAGTTTCCAGAGACTGGCATCCCTGATGCTCTAGAATTCCAAGTCACGGTAAAGAGCATTTAATAATCAAAAATTAATTATATAGAAATAAATTATTGAAAATAATTCATTAGAAAATTCGAAAAATAATTCGGGAAATTCAGGGGGCTTACATCCTACCCACCTTATAGAAATTTCGTCCTCGAAATTAAATTGTAGTAGGGGTAAAACAAGATAGAAAGTTTTAGGCAAAAACTTAGGCACGATCATAGAATGACAAGTTTGCACGATTAAGATAATCAATTCACAATTATTCAGGCACGATGAAAAATTTTCGCACGATAGAATCAAAATATGAACAGAATCATATAGGCACGATTATAGATAAGTTAAGTCATTGGGACACGATTCAGAAATGACTTAGGAGAACGAAAGTTATAGATGAAGTCCACGTAGGAGGTGACGTGTAGCACTCGGGTTAACGGATAATCAGCCTGAAAGTCACACAGGCTTGATCAAGATGAGAGATAATCATGACCAAAACAAGGCTTGGCATGATTAAGCTGGAGTTTTAGACACAACAAAATTGAAGTCAAGTTCTTATAGACCTGATCAAGATTGAAGAGTATGATTAATAAAATCATGGAATACGCTCCAAGTTCGAGCGTGAATAAAATTGGAAATAGTCTAAGATCACTTGGCACGATAGAGATATGACAACAAAATTAAAACTTGAGCTTCATCCGGTTACAATCAACAAAATATTGATAATAGGATTTCAGCTTACTGAAATTTGATTTAGGATTTGAGATATGCATGATTAAGCACAAGGAAATTTCAGATACAATCAGAAAATCAAATCAAGGTCGAAAAGAGTATAGGCACGAGTGTTTCAAAATCAAACATGCTCAAAATTGAATCTCAATACGATCATAGATATGGTCAGCTCAACCTTGGTCAAAAGTATAACAGTTTAGGCATGACCAACATGAGACTCCGGCATAATCAAGGATAGTATGAAGCCAAATCGTGATTGGAATGGAATTTAGTCATTTGCCAGAATTGAATCGAAAGTTTAAAGCACGAGTGATGATAGCATTGTCCAATCACGATAAAAGTAAATAATTTAGTCTCAGCACGATTTAAATTGATCAAGTTTTGGGTAAATCAGAATTTGGGCAAGATGGAGAACAAAATCAACGAAGTCTGGACACGAGCATCTAAGAAGAAAACCATATCACAATGGAATTCGAAACCATTTAAGTTTAATCAACAATCAAGACTCTTTGGCACGATAAACTAGACAACCAGAATCGATTGGTCAATCAGAGAGGATCAATCTCGCGATATCAAAATATAATAAACAAATCAAGGATGTAGAATTGAATTGCTTCTGTTATCGTAGAAACCAGAATATGGGATCGTAGGAGGAAGCCGGGGTAATCATCTCGCTCTGCTTCGACTACCACCAATAATGTCTACTCCGAGACGGATGATTACGATACTTCCTCGATTTCTCCCAAGATAAAAGATATAAAAATTCTAAAATTTTTAAGGTTTTCAAAGTATGGCTGACAGAAGTAGATACGAGATAGGTAATTTGTGTAATCAAGACATGGCTAAGCAAATCAGAGAAAATGATGGCAAGATGAGGAAATCATCATACGAAAAGAAATGAATGGTAAGTCAAGAAATAAGGGTATGAATTGTCCTCATCATTTAGTCAAAAAGAAGTGAATCAATTTAAGATACAATCTGATAACCATACACGTCTATCCAAAACTATGCTGCCAGAATTTACGCGACGCCAGTAAGCATAGCTGCAATAAACGATAGAGTCCATAACTAAGGTATACACCCTATAATCATGTCATCTAGATTCCTTACCACGCCAACCGGTATGGCTGTAAGAGAATCTAAATTCCATAACTAGGATAGTATATCCAAAATCAGGCTCCATGTCCCTGTCAGGCTAGCTAATATGACTGCGATAAATTCCAACTCCATAAGTAAAGTAGATATTTATCGTTACCATCGTCTCCATCAATATGTTTATCAGGATATCTTAACTTAATCCTTAAAAACTTATTTTCAAACAAAATCAAAATCGAAGTCAACAACGAAACATCAATATTCAAAATTTTCAACAACGGATCAAGGATAAGTAGATGGAAACTAGCGGAAACAGATCCCGAGGTAGAGTTTAGAATAAAATTCTCAGGAGATGACCAAGGGTACTATCTAGGTCAAGATAAAAGAAAATCATTGGAATATAATCTAAAACAATGTCAACCTGATATGAGACTGGCGAATCATATTCTCGTCTCGACCTAGGAGATATATAAGTTCAACTTATACCTTCCCTCTGGGGTACACAAACTCATTCCAAGAAAGAATGAAGTTGATAACGAACAGATATTTCAAAAATCAGGACGGACAGAACAAATGGAAAAAGTTTCGAAAAGTTCAAAATAAGATTCCCAGGGGTCATCCCTGGAATCTACCAAGAGTTCCTAATATGTGACTGAGTACCAAATTCCTAAAATATTCCATGACACAACCTTAATCCTAGGGCAGGCTCGCAGTAGTACAGAAAAGCTCAAGTACTACCACGACTTCGCATTAATTGCAAAGACTGACCTGCATGGGCCACCACTAAAAACGTGTCACGACCCGCACCCGGATATACGGATACGAATACGTAGAAGACGCCCAGCCTACGCCGCAGTATCGGCGGTAGAACGCTGTCTAGTACCCAAAGATGTACACTACGTCTATAAGGCCTATAACTACAAATATACTCTAGTCACATCACAACAACTATGAATGATAAGACAAGAAAGATAACTAAAGCACAAGAACAACTAGAAACTACAATGATCATAAGACAAGAAAATAAAGAAGGAACAACAAGACAACTAAGGATAACTACCAGGCAACTCACATAGAAGAATAGTGAGATCCACCTCAGCTAGCAACATCATGAAGTCCACTAATGGTATAACAACTCCTAAAATATTATCAACAGTATCCTGTCAGGAAAATGAGCAAGTACAAACACTAACAGCAGTTCCATGTGAATTGACAAATTCTATAAGTGACAGTATAATGAACTACAAGACAAAGATATATGAAAACTTGGGAACCGTTCGGAAGCTGAGTTACAACCCTTAAACCAAATAAGGACCGGGGTTGTAACCCTTCTCCCGAGCAGAACTCAGTCTCCAATCAAGGTACATCATAGAGACATATAAAACATGTGAGTAACTGAAATGATAGCATGGTGAGAAGTACTGTATGTAGAACAGAACAGGATATATTATAAGATAAAGTAAATATAAAATGTGCCTTGAATTATTAGAGCGATATGTGATCGGCTTGGGATAAGTGACAGGACAGGCTATCCACTTGGCCCGGCAATCTGCGGTAACCTCAACGGAAAGTCATGCCGGCCAACCTGGATAACGAGCACAAGGCAAGAGGATTTTGCTACACCCTTCGTGAGGAAAGAGTGGTACGAGCACATGAATAGTGACAGGGTGGCTTGGATCACATATCCTCTAATAATTCCCCATCCCCGAATAGTATAATGGACCTGGACATGACACGTCATGACACGGGATTCCCTAAGAGGATAGCTACTCCCTCTCAGGAATCGGTGTCTATACAAGTACATGGAACAAGGCAGAAAATGTACATATATACCAAAAAAATCCAGGAACAACATCTCATGTCATGATCCAACATATACTAGTCCGTAAACTATCGTGACTGGGAATCAAGTAAGACACTACGACTGAATCAGATATAGCAGATATCAAGACAATGAAAACTATCAGTGAATGTACTCGCCTGCGGTCCTGAGCTGTCAATGGGGTCGATGCTCAGAGTGATGCCACAGACATAAAGATAAGATATATATAAACTAATTAGGGTTCAATAGTGTTACGCTTGATTCTATAGTATAAGCTATGCAATCTAGGTCAAACTCAGTCCACTAAGTCAAACTAGGCCGCAATAAGTCAAATCAAGTCAAACTAGGTCAACTAGGTTAAACTAGGTCAAATGTTGACTCTACTTCGACGTTCAGTCAAAGCAGTCAACCATGGTCAAATAGGGTCAAGGCTAGTCTCTATAAACATCTACGGGGTCAACACATTCAATTTCAGTGATTGTGAAATCACCGGAATCGATGGAACTCAAAATACCACAAAAGGAGAAGGATTATAATAATAGGGTAAAAACCTACAGATATTGTCGGATGATAAAATAAATATCACCAACGTGTCCAGAATGGTCAAATAAGCTAGGATAGCCTGTCCAAAAGTCCAATTTGGACACAGGGGCAAAACGGTAAATTTTGGGCCAAAATGATGTCCGCCGTTGGACACACTTTGCACCAAAAAATGTGCCAAAATAAAAGTGCACAAAACCTAACAAATTATATGTCCACGAATTCAGAATGACGATACGAACCCAACGGTATATCCAGAATTGGATTCCGTTGACACGATCTCAAATTGGTCCGTTGACCAGGACATTGGAAACCGATTTGCACGGAAAAGCGTGTCGGAGCTAATGTCCTCAAAACTCAGCAAATTATATGTCAACGAGTCCAGAATGAAGATACGAACTCAACGGTATATCCGGAATTGAATTCCGATGAGCCGAACTAAAAATGACCCGCTGACCCGGATATTGGTATCCGACTTACACCGAAATGCGTGCCGGAACCAATGTCTACTAAAACCTAGCAAATTATATGTCAAAGAGTCCAGAATGACGATACGAACTCAACGGTATATCCGGAGTTGGATTTCGATGAGCCGAACTCAAAATGACCCGTTGACCCAGAAAGTGGGACCTACTTTGTACCGAAATGCGTGCCAGGACCCACGTTCTCCAAATCAAGCAAACCTTATATGAAAACATGCCAGAACGACGCCACGAGTCTACTGGTGGTGTTAAAAATTGAATCCGGAGTCCCAGGCTCAAAAATAGAATTTTACAAGTGCAAATTAAAGAATTCGGACGGCCAACTTTGGCGTCGAATTCGACCAACCGAACGTGCTTAAAATGAAACGAAATCTAAAGGAGACAGGAAGATGGTTATACCAGCTGTGCACAGGAACTGGTAGCGCGTCAACCGGAGCTGCGACGGCGAAGTTACGAGCTGACGAAGTCGGCTCCATGAAACTGTCCAAAAACAGTTCAATTTAAAACGTCAACTTGGTGGCCATTTTTGAGGTATCAAACGACATAATTAACGGACGAAAATTAACAGGAGTAAAGATGGATATACCTAGATTGCGGTGAAGCAAAAATTTTGCCAATCCAACGGTCGGATCTCCCATAAAACACGTGCGAAGTCGCTATCCCGAAACACAATTTCTGAAACTTTCCTCCGTGCGCGTCGACGGGATTTCGACATAAATGCACGAATCGCCTATTTGGCTCGTCGGGGAAGCGGGCGTTGGCCACGGGGTGGCTCGCCGGAGTTGTGGGGTGCCCGCGGTGGTGCGGGCCGGCCACGAAGTGGCGCATGGCCATCGCACGCATCCGTGCGTGCGCGCGCGCGTAAATGCACGCCCGCGGCTGCTGCCGCTGGCGGCTGCGCTGCCCCGCGCGGGGGTAGTCGCCGGCCTGGCACGGCGGCGGAGGTCGTGTGGGGCGGTGGTTCGGGTGGCTGTACGGGTGGTGTTAATGTCGGTGGTGGTGATGGAGTATGTGGTGATGATGATAGTGAAGATGATGATGGTGATGAAGATGATGTAGGAGGAGGAGAGGGTGGTCGGCATGGTGGTGGCCGGCCGAGCACGGAGGGCATGGTAGTGGTGTTCGTGTGTACAGGAGGGGTGGGGAGGAGTGATATAATTATGTGTATATAAGTGTGTGTGAGTGTATATATGGAAAGAGAGAGTGAGTGAGACTAGAGAGAGAGTGAGATATTATTATAGATATTATAGAGAGAGAGAAGTCGGATTGGGGGGGTGCTCCTGCTGTAAAGGAGGGGTGGTGAGGTGTGTGTTTGTGTAGGTGTTGTAGGAGAGAGAGAGAGATGTTTGTATGTATGTCACGCCCCAGAACCAGAAGACTGGAGAGCGGGGGCGGACATAGCCAGCTACGTATAATAAAATGGAATCCATCTCACTATACGGTCACGGCTGTCTAGAAATACGAGGGTTTATCTACAAGCCATCAGTCTCTTAAGGTCATAAAGTAGCCTATTGTCTCAATCTCAACCAACTAATAATAGTAACAAGATGTCAGATCACCAAATATACAATTGTAAGGCGTCCCAAACATTACATATCCAGATGATCATGAAGCTAGTCGTACAAAATGTAAGGACTAGCAAAAGTTAAGTCATACATGATCAACCTCGAGTTGCCAATCATGTTTACAGCCCGTAGGCAGACAGAAAGTAAAGTGCATCGAGCTAACAGGTGCTCGTTGGCTAAACGCCTCAAAAGAATAATGTACAATTACAGTGGAAGAACAAAAGAAACCCACTCGTTGCCAGGATTTCCTCTAGTGGTTACCATCTGGCTGGAAAGCAGGTAGATCCTTTGCTGCCGCTCCGGTATCTGGCCATACAAAACCAGCTGGGTCAGACCCCAGAAAGAGCAAGTGCCACAAAGGAGGCCACGAAATAAGAACAAAAGCCAGCAATCAGCACAATAATAATAAGGTAATAAAGACAGGAATTAAAGAAAGACATAACAGTTGATATACGATGAGATAACCAAGGGACTATTCAGATAACCAGGTTACAACTCGTAAACCAAACAAGGACCGGGGTTGTAACCCTTCGTCTGAACGGAACTTGGATTCTCCCACCATTTATCGGCAAAATAATAATGTAAGAAATCAAGACAGGAAGCAATCTTGTACTGGATCAAGACATGGCTAGACTGGTTATACCTCATTCAATCAATCACGGCCAAGCAGATACTACGGCTTACTACTTTAACTAACTAGGGTTATCATATGGCCTAATTACTAGCAAGATGCAATGAGAATTCCAAG
This sequence comes from Iris pallida, assembly GCA_029216955.1. Taxonomy (NCBI): domain Eukaryota; kingdom Viridiplantae; phylum Streptophyta; class Magnoliopsida; order Asparagales; family Iridaceae; genus Iris; species Iris pallida. The sequence goes on along the minus strand of JANAVB010040218.1, from coordinate 23,120,176 downwards.
TCCGGTTACCTGTTTGTTACTACCTGAGTGATCCCAGCAAGAAAAGGAAAAGATAGCAGGATATAGCAGACACACTGTAGTAAGATACATGTGTCCTAAGGTACCACACTCGACGGCGGGCTGGAAGTGCGCTCATCTCGACGGATAGCAACAAATCCCATGTATATATATAAGGCCGGGACCAAAGGGGCAACAGGTAACTGGGGAATTCTCCATGAACTATTTGATCTATCTAGTCATTAACCTAGCCAGATTCAGTATGAATCCCTGACCGTGGGAAACCAGGGATTCATGTCCTAGACATGATGCGAGACAAGACTAGTTGATTTAACAAGCAAGCAAGAAAGAACTACCCACGGTGTCAGGGCAAGTCAAGTTAAGTTAGCCGTCGCAACAGCGTTAAGTTATCAAGTCATGCTACAAGTCAGGAGTGCGCCGCCATGGGCCACTATCAAGTTATTAAGTCACAAGGATTAATTACAAGTTACAAGTTAGGTGCACACCCCACTGGGTCACTAGCAAGGAGATCAGAGAATGCCAAAATCATAATCCACAGAAAATTCCGAGAATAGTTCTAGTCATAATAATTACTTGAAAACCGTGTTAGGCCGTGTCGGATCGAGATAGTAGTGCTGTGTTGAACAGATCTCAGGAAAACCAAACTCACAAATGAGAAACCAAGTCAAGAAATAAAATCAATACTCCAAAAGCCAATGGGTAAGCAAGGGGTCAGGGGAGCAACGTACGCGAAAAGCCACGCACGTATGAGAGTCACGCACGCATGAGAGCTGCGTACGCGAAAAGTCACGCACGCCAGAGAGCTGCGTACGCAAAAGTCACGCACGCATGAGAGCAGCGTACGTAGAAAAGTCACGCAAGCAGAGGGCAGCGTACGTGAAAAGTCACGCAAGCAGAGGGCAGCGTACGTGAAAAGTCACGCAAACAGAGGGCAGCGTACGTGAAAAGTCACGCAAGCAGAGGGCAGCGTACGTGAAAAGTCACGCAAGCAGAGGGCAGCGTACGTGAAAAGTCACGCAAGCAGAGGGCAGCGTACATGAAAAGTCACGCAAGCAGAGGGCTGCGTACGCGTAAAAACACGCACGCAGGGTCTGGGTCTTCTTCTCCATGGCTGAGAAGAAGCTCTCATGGCTCCCAAAACTTCAAGGGATCACAACTTGGTCATCCGAACTCCAAATCCAGATTTCCAAAGTTCTAACCAGGGTGGAATTGAACTCTCTTCCACATGAAAACATCAAAACCCATAGAAATTCAACTTAAATAGATCAAACCATGCAAAATCGAAAATGGAGAAAACTTAGATCTAGAACAATGGAGACTCCAAATCACAAAATACCAAGTTCTAATATTAATCACCATGTCCTAAACTAGCAAATAGACAAATAAAATGGTGTTCTCATGTGGTGGCAAGGTGCACTTGCCTATGGGTGGGTGTGTGTAGAGGAAGGAGAAGAGTGTTGTGTAGAGGAAGGAGAAGAAGAACTAAATGGTGGTTTATGAAGAGAGAGAAAAAGTTGGTAGAGTTTTAAAGAGGGTGGGATGTGGTGTGTTGAGGGTGGAGCATAGGCTAAGGTGTACCAATACACATTAAACCAAACCAAACTAACCCAATCCAATTAAAACCGAGCCATAAAAAAACCCAAAATACGAGAAATATCGAAATTCCACAAGTTAAAAAAATAAAATACATGCCAAAATCCAGATACGAGTATAAATACAAAATACGGGAAATTAGGGTGACAACTCTACCCACCTTAAAAGAATTCTGTTCTCGGAATTTAATCAAGAGACTAGAGATGTCGGGACAGCTATACTATCGCAAGCAATCTATGCTACCAATCAATCATACATGCAAACAAGGAATCGAAGTGCAAGCATAAGGAAGATATTTACACCTCACGAGCCAAACCGATTGGGATAACATGATCGGATATCATCCTCACACTCCCACGTTTTGACTCTCCCAAGGAGCGATGAACTTAAGCAACACGAACTAAACTGATAGTCTTGCGCCTAAGGTCTCTCTCTTTGGTCAAACAGGGACACGGGCCTCTCCTCATACAAAAAGGTTAAAGGCTATTGGTACCAACCTTTTCGAATGATCTAGGAAATGGCTCGGGCCCGGGATATACCGTTGTAATTAGGATACATGAAACATGACATGTGTCCCGTATAATGACGGTGGAAAACAAGACAATAGGACACAGATACCGCTCTGCCGATTCTGGATCTGGGCCTGGGCCAGGGCGAACTGTTGTGGCCTCTGTTGCTGGAAGGCCTAGGCCTGAGACGGCAATGGACCCGGGAATGGGAGCTGCTGTGGTTGGTGAACTGGAGTTGATTCTGGTGCTGGTGCTGGTGCTGGTCCCATAACCGAGGGACTAGTTACATTCGACGATGATCTGTTTCTGAATGGACAAGATCCCATCATGTGGTCCGGCGAACCACAAACCAAGCACAATCCCTGTACCCTGTGGCACTCCGTAACAACATGCCCCGGCTTCCCGCAATGAGAACAACCCGTTGCGAAAGGCCGCTTCTGCTTCTACTGCTGGGGATAGGTCGGGGCAGAATGCTGTAAAGAGGTAACCGAATCTGTCCTCGTAGCTCCAATGGTCAGGGCCCTAGCTGTCGGGGCCGGTGCTGAGGATTGGTTTATCTGGTCGTGAGTCCGTTTTCGATCTCCGGTCCGGTCTGCTATCCTTCGGGAAGTGTACTCATGCCTCCTTGCTGCTCACAAGATGGCATCAGAAGTTCTGTGCTCGAACTGCTCTTCTGCCAATATGATCTCCAAGTGGAGCCCCTGCTGAAATTGCTGTGCTCTGTCTAGCTCGGTTGCCACCAAGGTGGGAGCAAACCGACTCAACCTTGAAAACTCGGCCGCATATCCGTCGACCGTCCTGTTCATCTGCCTGAGATTACTAAACCTGGTCTGTAGGTCATATCTAGCCACTGCGTCAAAGTACTTGGTCTGAAACATATCACTGAATATCGCCCACATGACAGGCGTACCTAAACTCGCTGCTTGCGTAGCCCACCAGCTGCGGGCTAGGTCTAGTAACTGCAGGCGCACCACCGCCACCTTCTCTGCTTTAGGAGTCCTGGCTGCCTCTGAGATAACTTCAATATCCTATAGCCAGGCATCTGCAGCAATAGCATCCTCGCTGCCATCGAAGAAGGGAGGGTTCAGGCGCTTGAAATTGTTGACCGCACTGTTCCCTCGAGGACCAATTCCGCTCATAGCATCTTGTACTGCTTGCTGCAAGGCATCACCTCGATGGTCCTGAGATGCAAGCAACTCATGGATGAGCCCTATCAAGACCCCATCCTCTGACCCTGCTGGCTGAACTGGCTGGACTGGGGGCTCTGGTTCTCCAGAAGGTATGGCTCGGGAGGCGGCTGCGGAGAACTGATCTTGATTTTCTTGTTGTTGCTGGTCTGTCGGCCGAACTTCTTCTGGCTGATCAACAGGAACGATGCCACTGAAGCAATGACGTCAGGAATATTAAGGACCAGGATAGAACAATAATGCAAGCATGTTATCAAGTCAGGGATCCAAGGAGATAAGAAGATACGAGAGAAGATCAAAGGCGAGTACAGATTGAGACATCTATCCGGTAAACCCTCACATTTCTTGATTGACAAGACCTGCATGGGCCACCACTAAAACCGTGTCACGCCCCAGAACCAGAAGACTGAAGAGCGGGGTCGGACATAGCCAGCTACGTATAATGAAATGGAATCCATCTCACTATACGGTCACGGCTGTCTAGAAATATGAGGGTTTATCTACAAGCCATCAGTCTCTTAAGGTCATAAAGTAGCCTATTGTCTCAATCTCAACCAACTAATAATAGTAACAAGATGTCAGATCACCAAATATACAATTGTAAGGCGTCCCAAATATTACATATCCAGATGATCATGAAGCTAGTCGTACAAAATATAAGGACTAGCAAGAGTTAAGTCATACATGATCAACCTCGAGTTGCCAATCATGTTTACAGCCCGTAGGCAGACAGAAAGTAAAGTGCATCGAGCTAACAGGTGCTCGTCGGCTAAACGCCTCAAAAGAATAATGTACAATTACAGTGGGAGAACAAAAGAAACCCACTCGTTGCCAGGATTCCCTTTAGTGGTCACCATCTGGCTGAAAAGCAGGTAGATCCTTTGCTGCCGCTCCGGTATCTGGCCATACAAAACCAGCTGGGTCAGACCCCAGAAAGAGCAAGTGCCATAAAGGAGGCCACGAAATAAGAACAAAAGCCAGCAATCAGCACAATAATAATAAGGTAAATAAGACAGGAATTAAAGAAAGACATAATAGGTGATATACGATGAGATAACCATGGGACTATTCAGATAACCAGGTTACAACCCGTAAACCAAACAAGGACCGGGGTTGTAACCCTTCGTCTGAACGGAACTTGGATTCTCCCACCATTTATCGGCAAAATAATAATATAAGAAATCAAGACAGGAAGTAATCTTGTACTGGATCAAGATATGGCTAGACTGGTTATACCTCATTCAATCAATCACGGCCAAGCAGATACTACGGCTTACTACTTTAACTAACTAGGGTTATCACATGGCCTAATTACTAGCAAGATGCAATGAGAATTCCAAGTCCGGTTACCTGTTTGTTACTACCTGAGTGATCCCAGCAAGAAAAGGAAAAGATAGCAGGATATAGCAGACACACTGTAGTAAGATACATGTGTCCTAAGGTACCACACTCGACGGCGGGCTGGAAGTGCGCTCATCTCGACGGATAGCAACAAATCCCATGTATATATATATAAGGCCAGGACCAAAGGGGCAACAGGTAACTAGGGAATTCTCCATGAACTATTTGATCCATCTAGTCATTAACCTAGCCAGATTCAGTATGAATCCCTGACCGTGAAAAACCAGGGATTCATGTCCTAGACATGATGCGAGATAAGACTAGTTGATTTAACAAGCAAGCAAGAAAGAACTACCCACGATGTCAAGGCAAGTCAAGTTAAGTTAGCCGTCGCAACAGCGTTAAGTTATCAAGTCATGCTACAAGTCAGGAGTGCGCCGCCACGGGCCACTATCAAGTTATTAAGTCACAAGGATTAATTACAAGTTACAAGTTAGGTGCGTACCCCACTGGGTCACTAGCAAGGAGATCAGAGAATGCCAAAATCATAATCCATAGAAAATCCCGAGAATAGTTCTAGTCATAATAATTACTTGAAAATCGTGTTAGGCCGTGTCGGGTCGAGATAGTAGTGCTGTGTTGAACAGATCTCAGGAAAACCAAACTCACAAATGAGAAACCAAGTCGAGAAATAAAATCAATACTCCAAAAGCCAATGGGTAAGCAAGGGGTCAGGGGAGCAACGTACGCAAAAAGCCACGCACGCATGAGAGTCACGCAAGAGAGCCACTTAGATCTAGAACAATAGAGACTCTATGGAATGAGAGCAGCGTACGTGGAAAAGTCATGCAAGCAGAGAGCTGCGTACGCAAAAGTCACGCACGCATGAGAGCAGCGTACGTGGAAAAGTCACGCAAGCAGAGGGCAGCGTACGTGAAAAGTCACGCAAGCAGAAGGCAGCGTACGTGAAAAGTCACGCAAGCAGAGGGCAGCGTATGTAAAAAGTCACGCAAGCAGAGGGCAGCGTACGTGAAAAGTCACGCAACCAGAGGGCAGCGTACGTGAAAATTCACGCAAGCAGAGGGCAGCGTATGTGAAAAGACACGCAAGCAGAGGGCAGCGTACGTGAAAAGTCACGCAAGCAGAGGGCAGCGTACGTGAAAAGTCACGCAAGCAGAGGGCAGCGTACGTGAAAAGTCACGCAAGCAGAGGGCTGCGTACGCATAAAAACACGCACGCAGGGTCTGGGTCTTCTTCTCCATGGCTGAGAAGAAGCTCTCATGGCTCCCAAAACTTCAAGGCATCACAACTTGGTCATCCGAACTCCAAATTCAGATTTTCAAAGTTCTAACCAGGGTGGAATTGAACTCTCTTCCACATGAAAACATCAAAACCCATAAAAATTCAACTTAAATAGTTCAAACCATGCAAAACCGAAAATGGAGAAAACTTAGATCTAGAACAATAGAGACTCTAAATCATAAAATACCAAGTTCTAATGTTAGTCACCATGTCCTAAACTAGCAAATAGACAAATAAAATGGTGTTCTCATGTGGTGGCAAGGTGCACTTGCCTATGGGTGGGTTTGTGTAGAGGAAGGAGAAGAGTGTTGTGTAGAGGAAGGAGAAGAAGAACTAAATGGTGATTTATGAAGAGAGAGAAAAAGTTGGTAGAGTTTTAAAGAGGGTGGGATATGGTGTGTTGAGGGTGGAGCATAGGCTAAGGTGTACCAATAAACATTAAACCAAACCAAACTAACCCAATCCAATTAAAACCGAGCCATGACAAAACCCAAAATACGAAAAATACCGAAATTCCACAAGTTAAGAAAATAAAATACATGCCAAAATCCAGATACGAGTATAAATACGAAATACGGGAAATGAGGGTGACAATGTATATATAATATATTGAAGAGAGAGAGAGATAGATAGAGATTAGAAAGAGAGAGGGAAGTGATGTCCTGTACGGATAGGGGAGTGATGATGGGAGAGGGGAGTGAGGGGTGTATGTAGGAGAGAGAGTGTGATGTGAGGTGAGAGAGAGTGGGTTATATATATATGTGTGTGTAGATATTAAAGAGAGGGAGAGAGTTAGAGATATTTTCAAAATAGGAAAAAATAGGAAAATTATGTGGAGTATTTGGGCGTCACGAGAAAATAATATGGAGCTTGGGTTCGGATTCGGTCGAGCTGGGTCGGGCCAAAATCGGACAGGGGGCAATATTTAAATTAAAATGGGTGTTATAATCATGGGTAAAGAAGTAGCATGTGGGGACTCAAATAAGTGGGACAGAAGCGTCATGCAGGTAGTAGGCTTCGTGTGGGCCATGTTCCTATTTGGGGTCGACTAGGTTGGGTCGATGTCGGGTCCCAAAATTAAATTAGAAATTAAATCAGGTTTTACGGTAGATAATTAATTGGCCAAATTGAACCGAAAGTTGTGCGAAAGAAATGGAGCACAAAATGGAGTGTCTGAGTGGGACACGAAGGTCATGGGTGAAGAGCGTCTCGAGTAGATCAGGCATGACAAGTTGGTTCTGGGAAAACGACTGGTCTGGTGCTCCTAAATTAAAAGTTACGGTAACGCGCTTATGAGGATCAAGGAAAAGAGTGGGAAAATCAATAAATAATTAAATGGTCTAATTTGACCCGAACTTGCGCGAAGCAAAAAGAGCACAAGAGAACAAGTTCAAGTGGGACAGGATATATCAAAATGAAGATAATCTCGTCTACTACAAACTCCAAGAAGGAAGTTTCCAGAGACTGGCATCCCTGATGCTTTAGAATTCCAAGTCACGGTAAAGAGCATTTAATAATCAAAAATTAATTATATAGAAATGAATTATTGAAAATAATTCATTAGAAAATTCGAAAAATAATTCAGGAAATTCAGGGGGCTTACAGTATTGCACTTGTACAATGCAAAGATGGTACATAATTGATAATCTTTAAATTGAAGCACATCGCAGCGGCAAAAACAGACAAATTGAAGTTAATGAGGACAATCTTTCTCTTTGAATAGAAATATATCAATTCTTTGTAGCAGCGAAGATAACAAGGATAATTTGAAGTCACGCAGAGATATATAGAACTTTATTCTCTTTATTGCTAATTGAAAAAGAGTACAAGACTTATATTGAAGTACAGTGCTTACAACACATCTTATTTTACATTGAAAGCCAATTGAACAATGCTATACAGCTTACATCTGATACTTTGATACATTGGATTATAACTCGATATACCAACTTGGCTTACAACTCACTGGTACAACTGATTACAATGTTCCATAAATTATGCCCTTTATAAACATAAGACATCATCTTGTATAAGAAGAGCTTCTGTATGCCCAACAAATCTTCGATGTCGCGGGACCAATCAAGCCAATCTACGTGTGTAGAACATCCCAAGCATGAGCACCTGCCCACAAAAATGTGGGTCAGCACATCATCTATGTACTGGCGAGCAGAATCCAACCCACTCGCCTAAACCAACACTAACTGGTCGATTTTAGCAAGCATTTAATAGAATGATCTTTCTACTTGGGGCCTAGCACTAGTTTACAGTTCATGGACAATCATCATAGTGAAGCATGTAAATATATTCTTAGCAACATTCATGTGGATATATCATTATAGCATTCTTGGTGTTATCATGCAAAGGCATCATTGAGGCATCGTTAACATTAACATCTTGAACATGTTATGACAATTCTCACTTCAAGCATCTCTTAACATGTATGTTATATTTGAGCAGTGTTTATAGCAAGCATCTTTCTAGCATACTGAATTTAACATGTTAAGCAGGTTCTCATAATTGAAAGGCTACACATAGCATAATTTACTTGGCACGTTAAGTACGCAAGTTAAACCAACACATATATTGAGTATATCACATTTAAGTGATCTCTTACCAATAGCCACTCCCTTTTACCTGCATCAAATATAGGTTAATAGTTACACTTACTCTGCCTACACAAAACATTTATTAGCGTGCATCCTTACAACATGATCATTGGTGTTAGTGCACCATTTTCAGACGTTGTCATATAGGACTTCGAAAGGTAATCGGCGCGCCATTCCACCAGGTTGCGAGCCCGAATGGAATGTCCCGATACCACGTATCCTTAAAGTATGTTTACACTTCCTCCATGGTTGGATCGGTCCCCTAACATCTCGGAGTACGTCCGAGGAAGCAGTCATCCCCTTGTATATAAGTTGTCGCTGACCATGCGAATGCGTGTCCGACTCGATCGTGATCATAAAGCAAATGGTAAAATATTGAAATAACTAAAGGCAACAGTGCATCATTCAACTCATCCATGTCGTTTTCAACGACTCATCATTTTCAATATTCACATCATTCTACTTAGTGATCTCGACGTTCCCCAGTCTCATCATTTCTCATTCATTGCTATATTACAACATTTCTCATACGTTCCTTCTAAGGAGGAACAAGCAGCATTCATTCGTTTCAGAGGGACCTGTAGCATTTCATTCATTTTATAGGAACAATAGCATATTCAATTTATTCTCATGTAACATTCAAGCATCATCTCATTATTCAAGTGATTCATTCATTTCATCAACATTAAGCATAAGGGACATTCTCAATTCATTCTCAGGCATCAAGTTACATTAGCAGTTCGAGTGTTATTCGTTAGCAGTTCAGTATTCATGTCTTATTTATTTCAATAATTCTTAGCATAAGCATCTCTATTATTCAGCAACTAAAACATGGGACATTTAGGGACAATTCATAGCATCATATTTTTCTATTTATCAGGAATAAAGAGGAAGGAGGACAATTCTACTTGCCTTGCATAAACGGTCTTCCTGCTCCAATCCCACTAAGAGTAGCTCCACCAGCGAGCCACGTTCCAATACCCATTCCGTCTAAGCCAGCTAAGAAAGGCTGCATCAGTCTTAATTCTTCTGATCTCCAACATAAGCCGCGGTCCAACATTCTGATCCCATCCAACAAGCCAACCAAATACCTCGCGCAGAGCGGGGCATTACATAATATACCACTCAGAAAAAGTTTCATCCTCGAAACTTAAGAAAACAACTCATCTACTAGATTCACTTAATCATAATGAGTTACTCATTCAGCTTCAATTCAATATTCATTTCAGCCCACTCGGTCATCTCAAAATAGCTATCCAACTGTACCATTTTAGTTCATCAACGATTCGATCTGTCTATCTCTTTTTCTATTACTTCTCATTGATTCACCAATATCTTTCTTGCATTTCTATCTTGGTCGCAATGTATCACTTTATTTGGATCAATACACATATTTTAGGCGTCCCCAAAATATATATATTTCAGCCAAAGTCCGCGCTAGTGCGATAATTTCTTCCCATAATGTTATCTCAGTCGCAACCTATCACTTCGGCTGGATCCATACACATATTTTAGGCGTCCCTAAAACATATGTACTTTAGCCAACTTCCATGTTGGTGCGATTCGATCAGCCACGATATAACTCTCTTTTTCAAATCCGACTTAGCATCCCTTCCATTGACTTATTACTTCATTCACTTTGCCATAATCACTATCTTTCAGGCCACAACACTTAACATCAGGGACAGCTCGGGTAAGCTTTCTATCCAAACATAATATTTCTAACATCGGTCAAGGGTCCAACTTAGAGCCATTTATATCAAGAGTTCACAACATGCAATCTTTCTTCCCCAAATCCGACAATATTTCTCACCGAGGCAATTCATCTTTTCTAAAAGATACAATCCGACATCACCCACCATCGATTACTCGGGTCAGGGTATAGTTCTATGCAACAGTCAAGGTTAACCCAGCTACCCGACTATAGACACGATCCAACATTCCCGTCATGAGCAGTCAATTCCATCTCATAGAATAATTCACTATTCGATACAGACAACTCAAGTATCATCCCATGATTCCATTTCCTGCTATAGGCCGACACATAATCCTCAAGGGTCAAACATCTCTAAGGTTCATATTGGAGCATATACTTACAACTTATCATTCTTAGATCATACTCATCACCATCTCTCGTTCAATGCCATTTGGTCATTCTATGGGTCGCCAACGGCCATCTATTATTCGGTCCAGTCTCAATGGTTAGCTATACAAAAAGCTATACCTAATCATTCAGGCGACTTCCCTAGAGTGGACGGCTACTAGGGTTATGCCAGTTTCTTATTCTCAGGGCCAACAAGTAACCGACAGTTCTAAGGGACTATACCCAAACCTATGGGTATCCACTCAGTCTGCATAATTATTCGCCATTGTTGGCTATGCCAACAATTGGTAAGTCAAACTGGTCGCTAGGGTCAAGTCTATCTATCCAGGGTCTTCCTCAAGGAAATAATTTCCACAGAGGCTCATTCTTAGACTTACCCAACAATCGACTAAGATCGATCTATCAACATTACGGTCAATTCCCAACCCGACATACGATTCTCATCGTTCTAATAATCCATCAAGTAAATTCCCAACAATCCAATTCCTATTCCAATTCCTTTATACCCATACGAACCCATAAGCCAAGGCTAACTATTTGAGGGTCATCAATTCCGATAGTCGTAACATAACTATGGAATCATACTATTCGATCTGTATGACAGAGTCATACCACCAAGTCAAAAGCCAACAATCTATATCCCAACCAACAGTCACATATACCGACATTATCCAACACGTTTATAATTTCTCAATCCCATTCGTTTCTCAATCATCAAACTATCTTATGGGCATTCTTAAATCTCATGCAGTAAGGGTCGAGTAGTTCATTCCATTCAATCCGACAATTCATGTATCAACTAACTATTCTCTATGCAACACAATTATTCAGGATTGCTACTTGTTACTTTTCTAATCCCATTAGATTCCTCAGCATACATGCACATAGGCAATGACTATCCTTTGGTGATCTAGATGGGTTAACATCTATTACACCTTAGGGTCAAGGCATAAATTTCTATTATTCCTTTGGTTCACCGACAATATTTTCCGAACTTTCAGCTACGCAACCAACTTTGTATTAGCCACATTTGATTTACATCCAACCAATCAAAGTCAACATTCAGATGTTCTAAGCCACAACATTATCTAGCCAAATCTATATACCCATAGCATACTAGCTGTCTTACTAGTCTGAGTCATCACTCGACTAAACAATTTCTAACCAAGCCACCCTTTATAACTTTCGACAATCTCGCTACCCAACATAACTTTACCGTCAAGGGACACTCGAGTCGTCTAGCAACAATACATGTCTCCCAGCTAAATCTCGGTACTACCCAGTACCCACAGATAGTCTCATTGATATTCTATGAAAAAGGTCAACAACTTCTCGTTCTGAGGTGGTAGAGGCAATATACCACTCAGAAACGAAGCCATCCTTAAACGATACCAACTCAATTCTATTCCGGACTTCCATGATCTATAATGATCACAACACTTAGCCAACATCTCGGGGTCTCAATATCACAAGCCAACATTCTTAGGGTCTCAAAAGCACTAGCCATCACCCCTGAGTCGACTCACCAGTTATGTCGAACTCATCCATCAATTATTCATTCCCAAATCTTTTCCAACATCACATGCAATCTCAAATTGTTACAGCATACATAGCCACTTTTCTTTATTCCTACATTTCCAAACAGCATTCACAATATAGGATACTATGGCATCGAGTCATTGTTGGGTTATTTGTGTCCAAACCAAAATAATCATTCATTCAGGAGCATCACAATATATATAGACTTATTGTATGGAACATCCAGTGAGCAGCCAAGAGGGTCAACGAACTTTTAGACACAAACAACATAGGATGCTTGCAGAACAATGACAGCATAATCGCGGAAGCTATCTTTGATTTAATCTTAGAAGCAACGTTGAGTGATCGCGGAAGAAACTTTGGTTAATCGTCGATGCAACTTTGATTTAATCTTAGAACCAAGGACGTAAAGCCGTGCTCTGATACCAATTTGTCACGTCCCGATTCGTAGAGTAGAGTCATTTATTCACATAATTTATCTCTTGGAATCGATTGTCCTCGCTTGGGCGTGATGCCGTACAAATCTGGTATTGCACTTGTACAAGGCAAAGATGATACATAATTGATAATTGAAGTACATCGCAGCGGCAGAAACAGACAAATTGAAGTTAATGAGGACAATCTTTCTCTTTGAATAGAAATATATCACTTCTTTGTAGCAGCAAAGATAACAAGGATAATTTGAAGTCACGCAGAGATATATAAAACTTTATTCTCTTTATTGATAATTAAAAAGAGTACAAGACTTATATTGAAGTACAGTGCTTACAACACATCTTATTTTACATTGAAAGCTAATTGAACAATGCTATATAGCTTACATCTAATACTTTGATACATTGGATTACAACTCGATATACCAACTTGGCTTACAACTCACTGGTGCAACTGATTACAAGGTTCCATACATTATGCCCTTTATAAACAGAAGATATCATCTTGTACAATGAGAGCTTCTGTATGCCCAACAAATCTTCGATGCCGCGGGACCAATCAAGACAATCTACGTGTGTAGAACATCCCAAGCATTAGCACCTGCCCACAAAAACGTAGGTCAGCACATCATCTATGTACTGGAGAGCAGAATCCAACCCACTCGTCTAAACCAACACTAACTGGTCGATTTTAGCAAGCATTTAATATAATAATCTTTCTACTTGGGGCCTAGCATCAGTTTACAGTTCATGGACAATCATCATAGTGAAGCATGTAAACATATTCTTAGCAACATTCATGTGGACATATCATTATAGCATTCTTGGTGTTATCATGCAAAGGCATCATTGAGGCATCGTTAACATTAACATCTTAAACATGTTATGATAATTCTTACTTCAAGCATGTATGTTATATTTGAGCAGTGTTTATAGCAAAGCATCATTCTAACATACTGAATTTAACATGTTAAGCAGGTTTTCATAATTAAAAGGCTACACATAGCATCATTTACTTTGTACGTTAAGCACGCAAGTTAAACCAACACATATATGAGTATATCACATTTAAGTGATTTCTTACCAATAGCCACTCCCTCTTACCTGCATCAAATACAGGTTAACAGTTACACTTACTCTGCCTACATAAAACATTCATTAGCGTGCATCCTTACAACATGATCATTGGTGTTAGTGCACCATTTTCAGACGTTGCCATATAGGACTTTGAAAGGTAATCGACGTACCATTCCACCAGGTTGCGAGCCCGAATGGAATGTCCCGATACCACGTACCCTTAAAGTACGTTTACACTTCCCCATGGTCGGATCGGTCCCCTAACGTCCCGGGGTACCGTCCGAGGAAGCAGTCACCCCCTTGTATACAAGTTGTCGCTGACCATGCGAATGTGTGTCCGACTCGATCGTAATCATAAAACAAATGGTAAAATATTAAAATAACTAAAGGCAACAGTGCATCATTCAACTCATCCATTTCGTTTTCAACGACTCATCATTTTTAATATTCATATTATTCTACTTAGTAATCTCGACGATCCCCAGTCTCATCATTTCTCATTCATTGCTACATTGCAACATTTCTCATTACGTTCCTTCTAAGGAGGAACAAACAGCATTCATTCATTTCAGAGGGACCTGTAGCATTTTATTATTTTATTAGAACAATAGCATATTCAATTCATTTCTCATGTAACATTCACGCAGCATCTCATTATTCAAGTGATTCGTTCATTTCATCAACATTAAGCACAAGGGACATTCTCAATTCATTCTCAGGCATCAAGTTATATTAGCAGTTCGAGTGTTATTCGTTCAGCAGTTCAGTATTCATGTCTTATTCATTTCAATAATTCTCAGCATAAGCATCTCTATTATTGAGCAACTAAAACATGGGACATTTAGGGACAATTCATAGCATCATATTTTTCTATTTATTAAGCATGCAGGAATAAATAGGAAGGAGGACAGTTCTACTTGCCTTGCATAACGGTCTTCCTGCTCCAATCCCACTAAGTGTAGCTCCACCAGCAGCCACGTTCTAATACCCATTCCATCTAGCCAGCTAAGAAAGACTGCATCAGTCTTAATTCTCCTGATCTCCAACATAAGTCACGGTCCAACATTCTGATCCCATCCAACAAGCCAACCAAATGCCTCGTGCGGAGCGAGGCATTACAATCATCGTCATTGTCTAGAAAGATGATGTTTCTTCAACATCTGTATGAAAAATAAGGATATATCTTTTCACAACAGGTCAGGTGTCGGAAGACTAATATGTCATAATTTTCTAAGCCGTGTGCTTTGACATAATCCTCCTAACCCTTTCCTCCTATGTAGTAATCTTGTATTTCTTTATGAAGTTCAAGACGACATATTTTTCTATTACGATTCACTATATGCCATCTTGAACTTCATAAAGAAATGCAAGATTACTACATAGGAGGAAATAGTCGGGAGGATTATGTCAAAGTACACGGCTTAGAAAATTATAACATATTAGTCTTCCGACACCGCGGTAACATAATATTCACATTAAGGGTCTTTGACCAGGTGACATGTTGTGAAAAGATATATCCTTATAGTTCTCCTTCTAAGAACATGATAACATTGCGCTGTCAGGATCAAGTTCCTAGCCCAATCAGGATAATATTGTGTGTATAGACAAAGAGTGATATGGTGAGGGGTGTATGTGTGTGTGTTTCAGTCAAATGTGTGTGTGTTAAGGGTGTGACAGCGAGAGTGAAAGAGTGAGAGGGTGTGTGTGTGTCCTAATCAAATGTGTGTGTTAAGGGTGAGTGTGTGTACAGGCGAGAGCCTCAATATACTAAATTATACTAAATTTACTTATTCGTGCGTGTGTGCCGAATATATATATATATATATATATATATATATATATATATATATATATATATATATATATATATATATGCGTGTGTGCGTCTATGTGTGTGTGTTGTTGTGTGTGTGTGTGTGTGTGTGTGTGTGTGTGTGTATGTGTGTGTGTGTGTGTTCTGACCCCCGCGGCCAGACTCTAACCCCCCCCCCCCCCCCCGCTGCCCACCCCAACCCCCCACCCCCTCCCACCTCCACCCCACGGCCAGCCACCCCGACCCTCCCCCCCCCGTCCCCTCCCGCAGCCCACCCCCTAATAAAACACAAAACACACAAATAATCCCAAGAATTCAAATTGTTCACACAAAATACAGAATATTCAATATTTAAACACAATATTCAAACTCCAAGTAAACCCATGAATAAGTCTACCGAAAACAAATTCGATCAAAAATATATATTATATATATATATATATATATATATATATATATATATATATATATATATACATATATATATATATTCGCCTCCGTGCTTCCCTTCGCCGTAGCGGAGGCCCCCCTCCCGGCTGACCCCTCTGTTCCCGCCTCCTCTCCGTCTCCCTATTCTCCGACCGCGGCCACTGGCAACACCCGGCCTACTCGGGCTGCTCCGGGTCCCCGCCTACCACCCCGCGGAGGCGGTCTTTCTATCCATCGGTGCGAGTCGCCACTCCTAGCGCGGTCTGCGCGCCTACCCCGGCCGACGGTCGCTCTCCGCCGTGGACGTCCCTCCCGGCGTGGTCCCCCCCCCCGGTGGTGATCCCCTCCTCCCCGGCCGGTGGGGGTCACCCTCCCCCGCCTCGGAGGCCCTGCTCCACCTCTCCGTCTTTCCCGTGGCTTCCCCCCCCTCTTCCTTCCCTGCGACGGCATCCCCTTCCGGCGGTTATCCCCGCCCCCTCCTGGCGGTTCCTCTCCGCCGCCACCATCAGTCTTCCCCCCCGGTGGTCGACTTCCCCCCGACTCGGCTGGCCTTTCCGTCTCCTCCGTCGGCTCGTCTCCCCCGTCCCTAGCCCCTCGGCCGTGTTAGCTCTCCCTCGCCGGGGTCCAGCCCCCCTGGGAGGCCGTGTTCTTCCCTGCCGCCGCGGTGGTTGGCCCGCCCCTCTTGCTTCGGCTTGCGAGCGGGAGTCCCGAGGTCTCCTCGGTCCGTCCCCCATCGGGCCCCGCGCCGTCGAGCCGCGCGCGTGGACCAGCTCCCCTTGGGTGCCGTGCAGCCCCATCCTCGGGCCTTGCGCACGTTGGCACGTACCCTGCCTCGGACTGGGCGGGCACGCGGTCCGAGAAGAAGACCCCCCTCTCCTGTTGCTGTTTGCTGTTGGCTTTTGTTTGCGTGTTTAGCTGTTGGTTTTGTTTTCGAATTTCGTTTGAAATTCGAATTTTGGCCGTTTAGGCCCCCGCTGTTTCCTGTCTTCATTCAATAAATACCAGTTTCCAATAATATATATATATATATATATATATATATATATATAATATATATAATATATATGTATATATATATATACATATATATATATATTATATATATATTTATATATATATATATATATGTCCTCACGTAGGCGCATAGAGATCTCCCTCCTCAGCTACTGCGCTAAGTAGGATCCACGCCAGCAAGATCAATATCTAGAGAAGATGGATGACTAGAACTCCCGGTGCAACTGTCCTTGGTGCTACCTCCTCAGCAGCAGGGAGGTGGCACTAACGACCTAGCAGCAGGAGGGGTGGCACTACTTCCTCAGCAGCAGAATGCCTCTCTCAAGTGACGTCCTCGGGTCTTAGGTGCCATGTGGAAAGATTGATGGAAACATGGAGATTAATTAGGGATTAAACAAAAGTACAATATTAGACATGTGATGTGAAGATTCATTGTGTATGGAAATGACAGTATTAGACGTCCTCTGCGTCCTCATCTCTTCCTCCTCACTTCGCTTTCATCTATTTCGTTTTCCCTTTGGATACTTCAACCTCTTGGATACTTCAACTCCAACGGTGAATGACCTCAGCAGTCTTGTCTTAACCTTGAAGCCATTAACGACATAGACTGACAGTACGGAATGAGTTTCACAACCAGAATATAGAGGAGTAGAGAAGACCCCTCTCTGACTCCCTCTACTTCCCTGCTTCTCATTCGACTCTCTCATATGATATCCATCTCAACCAAAGAGTAGAGAAGTATAAAAATATTAATATTAACCAAGGATCGGTATCGGAATCGGTATCACCATGAATCTCATGGCTTGTTCTACCAGAGCATGATATAAAATCAAACATATGAATCAGAGCTTCACATTCTAATATTGTGAATACGAAGATCTGCTTCATGTTTGGTTTTATATTATGCTCTGTTAGAACAAGCTATGAAATTCATGGTGATACTGATTCCGATACTGATCCTTGGTTAATATTAATATTTTCACACTTCTTCACGCTTTGGTTGAGATGTATATCATATGATGCGAAATATGATGCCTCATGACCCGAATGAAAAGAATGGGAGTAGGAAAGCTCACTCTATACACTCATCCGCCTACGATATATACTCTATACACTCTTACTTATGCAAGCCTTTGAGGTAATCAGCATTATACTAGATTTCCGAAAAGATCTATAACTCTGATAGGCCCAAAAGACTTGGCATAAGTAAATTTAATTTTCAACACTTACCTATCTACTAAGATATCTTATATATATATCCTTCGAGGATACTTACTCTATACCGATATCTTAAATTTGATTTTCAACACTTACCTACCGCCTAGACACCGCCTAGACGCCTAAGCGATCAATATCGATACTCATAGAAATAGTCTGATACCGATATCGATTCGCAAGACAAAGTAAACAGATTTAATTAAAAAATATATAGTCCTTATAGTTCTCCTTCTGAGAACAGGATAACATTGCGCTATCATGATCAAGTTCTTAGCCCAATCAGGATAACATTGTGTGTATAGACAAAGAGTGATATGGTGAGGGGTGTATGTGTGTGTGTTTCAGTCAAATGTGTGTGTTAAGGGTGTGACAGTGAGAGTGAAAGAGTGAGAGGGTGTGTGTGTGTCCTAGTCAAATGTGTGTGTGTTAAGGGTGGTGTGTGTACAGGCGAGAGCCTCAAGTTATAGGTTCAGTTATTCTCAGGTTTATGGCATATAAGGGTGTAACAGTACATACATTACTCATGCAACATAGGTAACTACATTTGTATCCATTTGAAAATGTTTGTATATATATGTATCAGTATCCGTACTCATAATTGTGCAACATAGTATGTCATCTTCGTCTAAGTGGTCAAACAATAAACTATTAACTTGATGGAAATAAAGAAGATACTAGTAGTTCATAAAGAAATTGCTATATAAGAAATGTATATATAGCATGTCATGTGACACGTACAAAAGTTAAGAGGATATCTCCAATATTAAGAAAATACTTGCAATAAAGAATAAATAATATTTAGCTCCTAACACATACATGCTTAATACAGCTGATTATTTGCTGGACCACAAGATCAAAGTTTTATCAATGCATAAATATTATCACTTCATATCAAACTAAGATTACTGTATAAATAAAATATAAGTGCAATCCTGCGGCCATGCAGCCACCCCCGCGGCCAGCCCCCTCCCCAAACTCCCTTCCGTCGGCCAGCCCCCCCCCCCCCCCCGCAGCCTACCCCCAACCCTCCCGGGGCCAGCCTCCCCACTGCCAGCACCCCCTCCGCTGCCCGCCCCCTCCCACCACCCCACCCCACCACAGCCAGCACCCCCCACAGCGACCCCGACCACCGCCAGCACCCCCCGCGGTGACCCCCACCACCGCCAGCTTCACCCGCGACGACCCCTGCCCACACCCCCCCTGCGGCGACCTCCACCACCGCCGCTTCACCCGCGACGATCGCTAGCCCCCCCCCCCCCCCCCGCGGCCAACACCCCCCCGCTGCTCGCCCCTCCCACCATAGCCGGTCCCCTACGCCCCCCACCATCGCCCAAGAGAGAGAGAGTTACCTCGATAAGTGCAAGCGTCCAGAGAGAGAGAGAGAGAGAGGAGAGAGAAAAAATTTGGGGGAATAAAATTTTTCTTCCGTCGGTTCAACTTAAGCTAGGCTTTTAACTTAGCGACGGACTAGTGACGGATAAAATCCGTCGCTACTTGGTCGTTAATCTCACGCAATTTTTAAATTTTTTCCAACCACTTAGCGACGGACCGTAAGTCCGTCGCTAATATCCCATCATCTGGTCGACGGATTATCCGTCGCTAAATAGTCGTCAATTTCTCCGCCAACTAATGATATTTTTCTGTAATTTTTTAACATTTTTCTGCCAATTAGTGGCTACCGAGTGACTACTTGCCGATGAATTTCTATTTCGTCGCTATTGTACCGACGGCGTGCCGACGGATAAGCGACGGATGTTCACCCTTAAAAAAAATTTGGTACGTGATTAGCCGAAAAGTCGTCGCCAGTTTGTCGGTAATCCGTCGCTACGGACGACGAATTTATTCCCTCGCTAAAATGTTGTCACCAATTTACTGTATTTTGGTAGTGAATCGGATTATACGGACTCTTCTCAAGGTGGAGTTAGAAGCATCCTCCATAAGGTGGTATGGTTGTCAAGAAATTTACGGACTCTCTTCTCAAGGTAGAGTTTGGAGAATCCTCCATAAGGTGGTCTAGGAGTCAAAAAATTCACCAGCGAAAGACGGATCAAACCAAATGTTGGAGGCAACTACAAGTTTGACTTCAATGGTGGGGTCCGACACACCCAAGGTGGAGCAAGACGTTGTGATTGGCACACAAGGATGGTGTGGATGAATAGTTGGTTTGGTTCTGTGATCGAACGAATCGAGATGACAATATGTTGGGTCTCTAGGTACTGGCGGTAACGAGTAAGGTGCTCGGCTAGTGGGAACGAGCAAATATAGCCAAGATGTGCTTGGTTGCTCGTCAGTGAAAAAGAACTAGACATGGGTATCAAGAAATTTGCAGATAAAAGGCGGATCATACATAATGTTGGAGGCAACTACACGGATTTACTTCAATGGTGGGCCAGACATGCCCAAGGTGGAGTAAGACGTGGTGATCGACACACAATGGTAGTATGGATGAACGTGTCAATTTGGTTCTAAGGTCGAATGAATCGAGATAAAAAATATGTTGAATCTCCTAGGTTCTTGGTTAGCTGTAACGAGTAAGGTGCTCGGCTAGCGGGAATGATCAAAGGTAGCATGATGTGCTTGGTTGCTCGGTCAGCAAAAATGAGCTAAGGTAGAGATTGTTGGAGTGTATCTCATTTTTGGTTGAGCTCTCAAAAGGGGTGACAATGGAGTTTAGTAATTTAGTTCCACATCAGATAGGAGGTGGGATCATGAGGTGTAGATAATTGAAATTGATTTAGGCCTTACATAAAATTTCCTTTTTAAGGCATATGGGCCCAGTCCAGTATCGCACCTCATGGGCCAACTCCGTTTTGAGTCACATCGCGTTCCCAACAAAAATAGCAGACTATTCTAGCCATCGGAGCTTGCTGGCAAGGTGGCGTTCACGTGCCGCCTTTATTAATGAGGGGCACGTGCAGTCCCATCACGGGACATATCGTCTTTAGAGACGTCTTGTCAGCCGTATGAAACAGTCTGACTGCATGATGTGGTTTTAAGTGTATCATTAATGCATTGACGACTAATGGTAAGACATATGTCTATCATAAATACAGTCAGTCACGTGGCTAGTTCCTATTGGTTCATGATGAGTGAAGTACATAGCTGGTGTCGGGTGCTTCTAGTGGTTATAAGCAGCTTCTCGCAGGAACAACAAGCTACACATTCACTTGTGGCTATAAATATCCCATATTTATTGCCACAAAAGGGAGGCATGCGCACAGGCACGCAAAGAGAGAGGGGGTAGAGATTGGAGTTTCTACTCCGAGTGCACTCTGTTCAACACTGTTTTGGGCATCGAGAATGCCTCAGTCCTGCCTTCTCACGTCTGATCGACAACATAGTAAATGGATCACACCGATCCGATCTTACTCATCACACTTTTCTAGAATCATTAACTAATTGTAACAAAATCCTTGTGTACTACATACTTAACAAAAGTTGTAATATAATTCGAAAGAACCGCACATATCTCTTTCTCTCAATATTAAGTCATAAACACACCACCTCTCTCACATGAAGTTCTACCGATTTTGTCCGACCGATCACTCTTTATTCTTTAAACGATGATGATTGTGTTATATTATTTTCCAATTTATTGGCACCAACTTAGCACTTCTTTACGAGAGTTAAACACAACGTCTGTCACAAATAAATGGTCTAAATCTACGTTAATAGGAATAGGGACGATCGTATATGTTGACAATATATTCAAAATCTAGAAATAGAATGAAATATGTTACATAAAACGTCCAAAAGAAGTCCTAAACCTAACATGAACATGATACTTCACGTCTATCAAAGTTGCATAAATTTTAGCAGTTCTGAAGACATAACTATGTCTATAGACTACCAAAATTTGTCAGTCCTTGTGTATTCTAGGACTGCAAAAAATTTGACATTCCTCCTTCATCACGTTGCCATTTTTTTGTAAAGTTGAAAGAAGAAAATGAGAAAAAAAACCCTTAGTTTCTTCGGGAGCTTTGCGAATGAAATGTATTCTTCATCGAATTGATTATTCATCAACTTTCTTCATTGTAGAGGAGATATTTTCATTAGAGGTCATTAAGAACGACCGCAAGCTTGGAAAACGTGGTCTGAGAACTTTGAAGAAGACATGACCGGAGAATTGCCAGAGCTTCGCCGGTGGTCAGAATATTAGGATTTAAGACTTGAGCATTTTATTTAGGAGTTTAGGTTTACGAATTTAGTTTCACATCGGATAGGAGGTGGGATCATGAGGGGTAGATAATTAGTATTGGTTCATGCCTTACATGGGAATTTCTTTTAAGGCATATGATCCCAGTCCACTATCGCACCTCATGGGCCAACTCCAGTTCGAATCACATCGCATTCCCAACAAAAATAGCAAACTATTCTAGCTATTGGAGCTTGCTTACGAGTTGGCGTTCACGTGCCATCTTCATTAATGAGGGGCACATGCAGTCCCATCAAGGGACATATCGTCTTTAGAGACGTCTTGTCAGCAATCTAATTACATGATGTGGCATTAAGTGTATTATTAATGCCTTGACGGCTAATGATTAGACATATGTCTATCATAAATGCAATCAGTCACGTGGCTAGTTCCTACTGGTCCATGCTGAGTAAAGTACATAGCTGGTGTCGGGTACTTCTAGTGGTTGGAAGTAGCTTCTCGTAGGAACTCGACAAGCTACACATTCACTTGTGGCAGTAAATATCCCATATTTATTGCCACAAAAGGGAGGCACGCGCACAGGCAAGCAGAGAGAGCGAGAGGGGGGGGGGGGAGGGAGAGATTGGAGTTCCTACTTTGAGTGCACTCTGTTCAACATCGTCTTGAGCATCGAGAACGCCTCGAAGTCCCGTCTTCTCACGTCTGATCGCCAACAAAGTAAATGGATCACACCGATCCGATCTCCCTCGTCACACTTTTCTAGAATTATTAACTTGTAGCAAAATCCTTGTGCATACTTAGAAATAGTTGTAATATGATTCTTTACATATAAACCAAGTTTTCTTCGAAAGAACCACAAATGCCTCTTTCTCTCGGAAATAAGTCATAAACACACCACCTCTCACATGAAGCTCTACCGATTTTTTCTGACCGATTACTCTTTATTCTTTAGTGTTATATTATTTTCCAACTTATTGGCACAACTTAGCACTCTTTACGAGAGTTAAGTACAACGTCCGTCAAATAATGCTCTAAATCGACGTTAATAGGAATAGGGACGATCGTATATGTTGACAATATATTCAAAATAGGTTACATAAAAAGTCCAAAAGAAGTCCTAAACCTAACATGAACATGATACTTCACGACTATCGAAGTTGCATAAATTTTAGCTGTCCTGAAGACATAACTATGTCAATGGACTGCCAAAATTTTATAGTCCTTATGTATTCTAGGATTGCCAAAATTTGACATTCTCGTTCGTCACGTTGCCAATTTTTTGTTTGAAATAAGAAAATGAGGGGAAAAAAACCCTTAGCTTCTTCAGGAGCTTTGCAAATGAAATGTATTCGACGAGCCGATTGCTTCATCGAATTGATTCTTCATCAACTTTTCTTCATTGTAGAGGGGATATTTTCATTAGAGGTCATTAGAGGACGACCGTAAGCTTGAGAAAACGTGGTCTGAGAACTTCGAAGAAGACATGACCGAATATTTGCCAGAACTTCACCGACGGTGGTCACCATATTAGAATTTAATACGTCAGCATTTTATTTAGGAGTTTAAGTTTAGGAATTTGAAAAAAGAGGAAGAATACAAGTGTTGGAAGACAAATTAAAAAAATGATTGTTTATACTTGGAACATCTTCAAAATGTCATTTTGAACTTAGAATTTTTAGAATTATTTGTGTTGTCCCTAATACTTTTGGCAGTGCGAATAACAATAGTCCCTAAAAAAAAGCCCCCAAGGAAGCTTACACACTTATTACCTATCAAGCCCAAAACTCCAAGGCACATAGTATTTAAGTACATTTAGGACTAGTTTGAATAGCAGTTAGGTTTCATTACAATTGTTCAAACA
The DNA here is from genome assembly GCA_029216955.1 of Iris pallida. Classification (NCBI taxonomy): domain Eukaryota; kingdom Viridiplantae; phylum Streptophyta; class Magnoliopsida; order Asparagales; family Iridaceae; genus Iris; species Iris pallida. The sequence goes on along the minus strand of JANAVB010040218.1, from coordinate 23,095,975 downwards.
TTCATTTTTCATTACACGTTTATTTCCAGAATGCTCGTTGTACTGACATTTCGAAAATGTTCATTTGGAACTCCGAAGTAAATGATATGTTTGGGAAAAAAAGGTCCACACCGAAATAAAAACCATTTGTCTATCACTTTGTATTTGACTTAAAAATAGAATCCAAAATGAAACCTAACTGCAATCCCATCAAATTAATTTGGGCACTGGAGGGCACTGATAGCCCCTTACAGCAAAAAGTCCCTTGTCCTGGTGTCCATTTGATATTAACCATAGGACTGTATTCTATCAAGAGGAAGAGATTTTTAACAAATGTGAAAAAGCATTTACAGCAATTAGTAGAAAACAACACTTTTTGACAGTTTAGAGTCCTATATATATATATATATATATATATATATATATATATATATATATATATGACTATTAAAAATTTGACAGTCCTAAAAAAATTTGATCGTTAAAATTTTGACAGTTCTGTACATATACAGGACTGTCAAAATTTTGACAATCCATATAAAATCAGATCTGTCAAAATTTTGGCAGTTCTAAAATAGCAAAGACTGTAAAACAATTTAGCAGTCATAATATGCACAGAACTGCCAAAAATGTCCAGAGCCGGTCCACGGTGGTCTGGTTGTCCTATTCAGTGCTGGTTTTGGTCGTCACTTGAACTTTATTGTGAGCTGGTCCTAGAGAGTCACCCGCGACTCCGATCTCTTATGGGGTCATACTGAGCCTGGGAGTTATCCAAGTAGAGGAGGGTTGTCCGAATCTGAAGTGTTGTCTGATTTACTCCTAAACCGATCCTGAATACTTTTCCTCCTAGTAATTACTGTAGTGCCCTTAACATTCTATGGTTCAAGTTCCACAGGAAAATGTAAGAAGGAAAGAGCTGGCTGCCAGTCTTGCAGGGGCATTCATTGAATGCTAACCAGCAGTTACCAAACCCCTCACTCCATTTCTAACTGTGACCAACTTTCTCCATAGGAGCCAATAAGAGTGTATCAGAGTAAATGGCATCATGTGCTTTCTCCTAATTGCAGTGACAACACACTCTCTCTCTCTCTCTCTCTCTCTCTCTCTCTCTTCTCTCTGCCATGATTTTTTCATATGTATAAAAAATAACTGAAAATTAGCATACGAGGAAAAACAATTATTGAAGTGAATCAATCATATGCAGATCAGAAGCAACAGCAACACCAAACCTACAATTCAGTCCGTGGGGCCAGGGCCGGCCCAAGGTAAAATAGGTTCTAGATGGAAGTTTGAATATGGTCCGTCGTGTTCAGCACTTGTAGCTCATGCAGTATGGACACCAGACAGGACCAGCAACCAGCATGATTCGAGCCTACAACCGTAAAGACGTATAGATATGTGTGGATTATTAAAAAAAAAAAGAAGGTCTATCGTGTACACAAGATTTTTAAAAAAAGATGTAAAATTAGCGCACTTCATATACAAATATAACAAAAATTATTTTGTTATCAGATCAAACAAGTAAAGATGTAGTGTAGCTCAACGAACATCTTCGAGTCTGGTGGAATTTAGAAAAGATTGAAGAAATTCAGATTGTTGTTGAAAAATAGACCCAAAAAAACCTTTTTTTTTTTTGTTCTTGCCTTCTTACAAACAAATGAGAAAGTGTGTCTGAGGGAATATAAAAAACACATTCTATTTATGAGAGAGTGGGAGAAGGATAGAATGAGAACAAGAAAGTCAAAATAATCTTTTATATTTTTGGGGATATAGATAAAAGATTCAAATAAAAAGTTATTTATTATTTATGATAGAGACTCCAAATAAACTATATTTTTAGCATATAAAGTAAAATAAATTCATATGATATAGTAAATCAATTTAAAATATTTTAATTTGCAAGTAGTTGGCTTAGTAAATCGATTGAAAACATTTTAAATTAGAAAGGGTATATATATGATATAATAAATTGATTAATCTTTAGTAATTTGAAAATAATTTAATTTGATGGTCCCCTCCATCAATTTGGAAAGAGTGGAATCACATCTAGTTACTTTATTATCAACATTTTAATTTGGAGGCTCCCTACAGCTTGACAAGTCTAAATTATACTTGTACAAGATAAGAACAAACAAAACTGATAAAATTTATTTAAGAATCAAAGTTGCAGCATAAATAAGTAGAAAAGTTGATAGACACAAGATATACGAAAACGATTTTTTATTAATAATTTGCAGCATAATTTCAACGACTCTTAGTCCAAAAGAATAATTCGATTACAAACAATGGTCTTATTACAATGAACGATGTCACATGGCTTACAACTCGTAAAAATAATACAATCAACCATGTTCCATAAATTATATCCTTTATATAAAAAAAACATCTTTCCGAAAAATAACTTCAAGTTGCTAACTGAGCTCCAAACACCTCAGAACGTCCAAGCGACTCTCCACACCTGCGGAGGAGGGACTCAACACATTAGAAAATCCACTGGTGAGTGATCTTAACCCGACTCACCTAAACCAACACAGTAATCATGTGAGAACAGGTAAATTATTACGTGAGAACTGGTGAGTGATCTTAACCCGACTCACATTGGAAATGCATTGGCTAGCTAGCCTCCATTCACTTAAAGTGTAAGCCAAAGAATTCAGATTTATTTAACCATAAGATTGCAGGGAAGGTTGAATGCTATATATCTTACTCTAACAATACAAAAGAACGTGTCACAGGACCATCTGCGAATGTCACGCCTCAATTCCGGAGAATCAATAGTCGTACCCTGGACGTGATGTCGTACGATCCTAAATTGTGCTCGTACAAGGCACATTCTTAAGGTTATTCGAAACACAACAACAAAAGAATACGCAGAATTAAGACAACATATATATAGAAGGAAACTTTTTTGCTTTATTGATAATTAACATCATATTACAAACTCGATTAAAAAGGTGTAGTACGGGCTTACAACTTGACCCAGATACAAAATGAACGTTGATGAGATAGTCGTTCCATACATTTACATTATTTTATACATAAGCAACAAAACACTCTCTTGGACCTAGGATCGGAGAGAGTTAATGCGACATGGTTCTTGATCAGAGTCTTCAAAAGGTTGGAGATTTGTCTTCGCACGCTAGCAAGGCTTCAAAATATTGCAAGCGTCGCATTCAGTTCCTTGGCACGCTATCCTGGTTCGAAGTACCTGTGGGGAGCGAGGATCAGTACATTACACGTGTACCGGTGGGTGGCTAATTATGTTCCGTGCTATCATTTGATTCAAGAAGTTATGCGAACAGGCACGTATAATTTATGAACTTGCTAGACATCCTAATCAATTCATGCAAGCATTTGATAGGCAAAGTTAATATAACTACGATGAATCTTACACACGACAGAGCGTGCCATTGCAGTATGACTTACCATGTTCTTCCTTGTAAGATTTATATCAGTAGCTTATAAACAGTGTGTACGTGGGGGTCACTGGCAATTCAAGCCATCCTGGACGTATAACTTGGTCGAGTCGGCGACCGTTTCAGCCGGATAGCTAGTCCCGCTGAAAGTTTTGAATGACCCATGCTAGCATCCAGCACAACTATCTTTCATTCCTCATAGGCCGAATCGATCCCATGGTCCCGGGTTGCCATTCTAGAAAGTGAAACTTTGTGCACAAGTTGTCCATGACCGTGCTAAACTGACACTAATTACTCAAGTATGGTCTACAAAATCTTTGAGAGTTAGCAAGTTTCAATGTGTTTTGCCTTATCATTACAGATAGCATCAAATATTGTAATTCTATGGCATATATGTACGTAAAACATGTAACAGTTCTATAGCATGATTATTCATATAAAGCATGCACAGTTCATTAGAATAAGCAGTTGTGTCCATGCATTTACATCTAACATTTCTTTTGCAACGATGTTATCAAATGATTAGAGAACAAGAGGGGTCAATGAAGAATCATGCGCATCCGACAATGCTGACAGCAATGCAATTTGGTAAGCTACTGGGACGACTCACTTTAGTATTTTAAAGGACCAATCTAGATTCAGCTTTCCCTTTACGCCAAATCTGGTGACCCTACGTATCGACGTTACCGTCAGAAATACATGGTCGCCTTCAGGAACTCAAGTAGTCTTCGATACGTGTTTGTGTAGCTCTTTTGCCGACTTTGTGCTATCTTTAATGTATTCCGGATCAACTTAACTTTTGTACAGTCTACTCCATCGATTCCAGGCCGATATCTGCCGTTCCTTTACTTCATCCCAACAAATAGGTAATCTGCACTTACGCCCTTACAAGGCTTTGTACGGCACAATCTGGATGTCGGACGTCCCAACTTGACTTTAAGTCAATTGCTAGAGCTGTAACATATCTTCAAGAATCTGATTCGCAATGCTCCGTTTAGCCGTCGGTTCTGAGGATGGTAATCACTAATAAAGTTCAACTTAGTCCCCATAGCCAATTGGAGGCTATTTCAAAAGTGCGATAGAAATTGCCCATCTCGATATGAGACGATAGATACTGGAACTTCGTGCAGTCGCACAATCTCGTCAAGATAAATCTGGGCCAGATGATCGATGCTCTAAGTAACTATCACGACCCGCACCCACTTTTCGGATACAAAACGTATCCAAATCCAGCCTACGACGCAGTGTTGACAGTAGAACGATGTCTATAACTCACAAGTCACTGAATCTAGAATCACATGGCAATCTATATCTCATCCACAGAGTAATAAAAATACAATCAAAACTAATAAATGTCAATGAAACTGAATAATAAGAATGTAAACTGAGTGTTTCCAAGAACCCAAGTCACGTCCGGTGGACACAAATCCACTACCAATAGATAGAATAAGACATAAAATAAGTAACTGAGTCTAATCTGCTAATCAAATGACAACCTCAACTGCAGAGGCACCGTGGTCTGATGCTGGCTCACAACTGCTCGTCTGCTCTTGGCTCAAACTCGGCTAAACCTGAAGAGATCATCAGGTCCTCAGAGGACTAGCAAGATACATAAAACATACCTATCTAACAATTTTATCATGCGTAAGAAATAAGCAAGAAAGACAAAACACGACAAGTGGCTATGAACACGGACACTAGAACAACTACGCATAAATGAACTGCTGGAAGAGAAACTGGTAAACACGAGATCAACGGATACCAAATCCTCATCCCAAGTGTGGACTCGATAGTTTAAACTAATCACTTACCCTCACCCTGAGTGTGGACTCGCAGGTTAGTTTAAGACAACTCACCCTCGTCCCGAGTGTGGACTCTCTGGTGCAAATGAACAAGACAACACCCTCGTCCCGAGTGTGGATTCACGGATGTAAACAGATCAAGACAAACACCGTCTTCTCGGGCGTGGACTCTCTGGTGTAACTGGTCAACCCTCGCACCATGTGTGGACTCGCAGGTTGCAAAAATCGAAACAAGGAGATAGTAGTCCAGTTTATAACGCAACTATTCTATGACATGACTCAATCAAGTACGGGTGAGAACAGATCCAAGTGTGAACTACCAGGCCAAATGTGAACAAGGGCTATATATCAATGAAATAACTCAACAGTATATAATATAAAAAGCACATGTCCACAATCAATCAAGACTGTATAATGAAGGTAATGCATGTAAATAGAACTGTAAAAGAAGGCAAGGTATACTTGCCTATGGTCCTGAGCTGCTGGCACGGGTTGACCACTGGGTCAAAGTCCAATTAACCTATTTATGAAATTACAATGTTAATAGGTGATTCAACAAGAAAAACTTATCTATTTGGTTTAGTTTTTTGAATTGGTATGCATGCTAACCTTATACCCTTCCCTTTATTAGTTTACCTATTAAGCTAATGGTTTAATATCCCAATTCCAACTAATACATGCCTCTGATACATCCTAATCCTGATACCCCTTGGTCCATTTTGACTCTCATATGATTTGACACATGTTAGTCAAGTGAATTTCCTGGGTACATTATCATAGTAGCATCTATATGTAATCCCGGATACCCCACCTTGATAAATTTACATGCCAACATCCAAGTCCCCTATCCTAGCCACATCTGTTTATTTGCTTCATCTGCAAATTTAGTTTTGGGACACGTTACTTGGTTTGCCTCAACACTCATCTATTTTTAAGGCTGATCTTACGTTGATGCTAACCGACACCACACACTATTGGCTACTGTTGTAGGCAAACTGAGACATCAAGTTGCAGCTAAGGTGTGATACTCGACTAAGGTATCAGGGAGTGGTTGATACGCCATATACAATCTTGCAATACAATATGTAATGGAAGCATCAGGCTAACTCGGTCAGTGTTCCTACTATGTAAACACAACACTTATTTTCAATACTCTCGTTGCCATTTACAGACCCCCTTTGCCTGCAAGGTGGTTTAAAATTTGTTTCATGTCAAAGGTTTCATAACTAAATTAGATTAACACCTAACCTCTGCTTTAATACTCTCTTTTACTCCTATTTTACTTATGCTCTTGCCCATGACCAACTACTTAACATGTTACCCTTATACATCAAACCTGCAACTCCGTTTGCTGTCTAACCTGCTGCAATTTGTAAGGATTGTCGCCTACAATCTTGTATCCCAGTGACACTTATGATAGGGCACACTGTCTGATACTCTCTTATGGCTGACACGGTTTTGGTATCTAGTTATGCATACCTATAACATATACTAACTTGGCTATGGCCCATTCTACAGTTAAGGATAGATGTAACTGTCCATGCATGTAACTAGATGCATACTAGCTTACCTATCCCACTATTCCTATCAACCTTCTGTATGTGCTATCTATCTTGACCTCCGTTTCTTATACCCTGATACATTCTAATACTAGACTCCTATGTGGGTACTTAAACTTTACATGCCGTATTATGGGCAAGCTAACACAAGGATGAAATAATCAAGTATTTGAGTAAAACTCTTGGATTAAAGGCAAATGGAGACTAACATGTACTATGCCACTGACCAGTCGATGCCTAAGCTGATCGATGCATCCCTAGACGACTCCCGGCTTCACTGGGCTCTAACACAAGTCTATTCATGGGCTACGACCCAGGAATCCTTCTCTTTGATCAATCGACACATAACCTATGTTCAGACTTTATCCCACCTCTGTTCTCTCTGAATTTGGGTAACAGATATTTCATGGCTCGCTAGCATATACCAATATATGATCATATGGACTGATACTTTAGGGTTCAAAGGCAGATTAACGTATCAGTAATGCAACTCACGGCCTACCCATTTTCTTATTGGTTTTATGGACACCCCTAGTACCTACTCTGTACACATCTCTGCTACCATGGCATGTTTTCCTAATATCTCGACCATTCTTATAATCCTAGTTTCCTTTGAACATTTTGTCAAACAAAATATTGATACTCATATTTACAGTTTGGTGCGGTAGGAGAGAACCTGATTTTGAATCGGATATGAGACATTGCGCTTCCTTGATCACTCGAATACTTCCTCGATCGTTACTCTGTCGAACCCTTACTTCCTTGCGATGGGAAACAGAAGATGGGGAAAAATTAGGGTTCGTAAAAGGCTAAGGGTCGGCTGCCATAGCCTCTTATATAGAAGGATTGGAGATTTCATCTTAAATCCTAGTGGGATTTGGAGAAATCAATTCAAATTAGGCTGAGGTTTATCTCTAGTAGTCGACTTCTTTTGCACAAGGCCCCTTGAGAGTTTCAATTTTGAAAAAAAGGCCATCATTCACTCTATTAATATGAATGGACTATTACTCACAAATCCTATAATCTTTTTATTCTTTAACAAAAAAAATAATAACAATAAGAAATTTTTGGTCCAAGGGTTTACAGTAACTTTGATGGCAATAAAATACGTTGACTTGGTTAGTCGATCGACGATGACCCAGACAACGTCATTCTCCTGTGGCGTCTTCGGCAGGCCAACAATAAAGTCCATAGTGATGTGCTTTTACTTCCATTCTGGAATGGCAATGTTCTGCATTTCCTCATCCGGTCTCTGGTGCTTAGCTTTAACTTGCTGACACGCCATACACTGCGACACAAAGAGTGTAAGTCCTCTTCCCAAATTTTTAATTATTTATTTGAATTAAATTATAATCCTTGGAATTTTATAAATATTTAATTAATCAATTATTATTATAGAAGGCCTTAGTCATGGTTAAGTTTTGGAGTGCCAGACGATTAGAAATTATGGCACAGATAGTGTAATTGCGTGCTTTGACTAGTATTTTAGCCAAGGTAGGGAAGGCCAAGCCATAGCTGTGTCTTAACTACAAAAACTTGGCCAAGTTGTGACAGGACCACTATAAATAATTTAATTATTTATTATTAAGATTAATGACTTTTAGGAGATCCGGTTGTACCAAACCTGCCCAAACTGGACCCGAACCGAACCCAAGCCCATGTGAACATGTAGTGAGACCAAAGGCGTCCATGTAGACATATTTTAAGTATATGCATTATTTCATATTTTATTACTTTTAATTTTGGATTTACAAATATTTTTCTAGATAATTGTTATACGTACAATATAGACATTATTGATATTTACATGGTTGATAGATTAATTACACAATTTTCGATGGATCAGTTAAATTAGGAGTAATTGTGACTCCCAATCCTAACCCTCTTATTGGTTTTTAGTTTATTATTATTATTATTATTATACTTATTAAATAATAGCATTAATTAGTATTGGTTATTGGTTAAATAATTGTCAACAAATTTATATTTATGTGTGTGTGTGTGTGTGTGTGTGTGTGTGTGTGTGTGTGTGTGTGTGTACATATTCTATAAATAGGCCCTACACTAGGAATAGATAATATCAAGATTTTTCTAGAATTTTTGTGGAGTATTATACATATATAAGCTATGTGTGTGTGTGTGTGTGTGTGTGTGTGTGTGTGTGTGTGTGTGTGTGTGTGTGTGTGTGTGTGTGTGTGTATATATATATATATATATATATATATATATATATATATATATATATACATCCCCTCACTTTTGCTTCCCCCCATGAATAACATCTGTTGGATCTTTATTTAAGTCATCTAATCTTAACCGT
>JANAVB010040218.1:22983380-23036884 GCA_029216955.1 Iris pallida | reverse complement strand
AGTCAGTGATACGTCTAATGAGTTGTGGCACATGCAACTGGCCTCGTTTGGTACACTGTAACGTAATCGTAATCGCAATGTAATCAAATAAAAAAATATTTTTTTCAATGGTTACATTGCAATAATTTTTTTTATTTAATTACATTGCGATTGAAATTACATTAGAATGTACCAAACGAGGCCTAAGTCATATCTAGAGAAAGGAATGAGCTACATATTGAACATAAAAGTAATTTTGGGACTCAAGTTTGCAAAGTTGGATATATGCGCACATTGTCTAGTGGAAAAGCAAAAATATGGTGTCTTTCCAAAGTCACTCATCTTAGTTCACTGGGATGTCTGTGGTCCAATGTAAATAAAATCTATTTGTGGGCTTCTTACTTTGTGACTTATTGATAATTGTTTCGAAAATATTTGGGTCTACGATATAAATACCAAGGATCAAGTGATGGCCACTTTTAAAAAGTTTCAACGCTCTGTTGAAAGGAAAACGGAAGAAGGTGAAGTGTATTCGGTTTGACAAAGGTGGCAAATATATTGGTCCCTTTTATGCTTACTACAAAGTGCAAGGGATTCAAAAAAGAAGCCTCTGCCTAAGACACATCAGCTTAAGGTGTAGCGGTGTATGAGCATGACACTGATGGAGAGGGTATGGTGTTTGATGTAAGAAATAAACTTACTGGACATTTATTGGGGTGAGGCTCTCAACACTGCTACTTATATTATAATATGTCTCCTAATGCTTCTTTCAGGATGATGTGCCTGATAAAGCATGGTACGACAAGAAGCCATCATACAGTTACTTCGAGTGTTTGGCTATGAGGCCTTCGTCCATGTACCGAATAATGAGAAATTAAACTTGAGCCGAAGACGAGGCAGTGCATCTTTGTCGGCTATGACCAGGACGAGTTTGGCATAGGCTGTACGACTCGATGGAAAGAAAGCTCTATAGAAGCAGGGACATATTATACATCGAGGATCGGACCATAACCAATACTCTGGATTTTGAGATGTCTTTCGAGGCTAAGGAATTGCCTAAGTTAGAGTCATCTCGCTTCCAGCTATTTTTAGAGGACACTATAGAGAATCTAATTACGGGGGAGCATGTACATGAAAATATTGTTACATTTGATTCTGTAAATCTTTCGTCCTGACTTTGACTATACTATACCGATCATCCTCGTTGACCGTGATGTCGTACAAGCCTGGTGTTGCGCTTGTACAGGTCAAGAACATACACAATTAAAACTATTTTAAAATATTCAAACACAACAACTCAGCAGAAACATTGAACACATAGAATAGAAAGAACTAACTAATTTTTATTAATAGAATATCATCGGATACAACTTTTCTTAGTACATGAAATATGTCGATCCGACGTACATAACTTTTTTGAACGGAAACAACTGATAAGCTGTCATGAAATAACTTTCCATTCCATGCATTATGCCCCTTTATTACATTTGAAAATACTAAGCAGCAACTCTTGACTCCAAAAGTACTTTGCAAATCAACTTGAAATAGCAACATCTAAGCTTTATCTCCCTCGGGCTCCCGCGTTCTCTCCAGAACCTGTGGAGGAGGGATCAGCACATTATAAAAAATGCACTGGTGAGTCCCTTTGACCCACTCAGGTAAACTAACATTTGTGAAGTTAATGACAAGCATTTTAAAGAATCTTTATTAGGGACTAGCAAATCACAACAATTTTAATGAGGCAATATGATAATAATCATAATACTTACGCCCATGCATAAGACATTGATTAGCATGCATCCTTATCACACGATCATTGGTGTTTTTCTATCATTTAAAACTCTTTGCCATATAGGACTTCATAGGGTATGCTATACGCCATTCAAAACAGGTTGTATGCCTGAATGAATGTCCTGATAGCTCGTGCCCTCAAAGCACGCTTATGTTTCCCCAGGTCAAATCGTCCCCAGTGCCCCAGGTACCGTTCGAGGAAACTCATATATTTTCTTGTGCAAAAGTTACCCATGACCATGCAAACACATGCCCGACTCATAAGCATAGCATTCATGGTAAAATTCTGAAACTAAATATACAACATGTTCATTCTCATTCATCGCATCATCACTTAGTGATTATTCCGTTTCCAGCATTTGTCTCATCAATTCATATAACATCAATTCATCACATTATAAAATTTATCACATCATTTCAGTTCTTATAGGGACATGCAACATTTTATTCTTTGTGTCATTAGCATTATCAGTTCATTTCATATGTCCACTAGAATAACATCTTAGTGGTATCAGCTTGTGCCATTACAATAGCTAAGCATCATCGATCAGTGGACTTTACAAGATAATCAAGAGAATTCAATTGATTTGTATGAAGGAGTAAAGAACAAGGGGCAAACCACCACAAAGAAACCACCACTCACCAACTACAGGATCGCCGAGAGGAAAATAAATACTTGTGCCATTAGCCTTTAGTCATGTGTCCGCCTGTAATAGCACTAACAGTTTGGTTAATACTCCGTCTCATTTATGTTCCATTCTCTCAGAATTCTCAAAATGAATGCAAGGAAAATCGATAAAAATGAGCAACAGAATTAAATCATCGAAAATTATTCAGAAAAGTATCCATCAAAACCAAGCAGCAAAAAATCCAGCAAAAAATCTTGGACTCATTTCAAGAGAAACCATTCCGTTGGAAATATTCTTATGAATTACAGTAAGTTTCCCTAATACTCGGTTCTGATCGAGTCTATCATGTAGTAGCCCGTCCCGCTTAGCTCAATCGAGGAATCGAAATGCCAACGACTTCGGACTTAGTCATGCATGACTGCTCGAAGACCCGCTCGGTCGAGGCAACACCTCGCTCAGGTGGGTGGCTTCGGTGAACTTGCCTCAGCTTAGCCTTCATACTAATAAATCGAAAGTTTTTAAATGCACAAGTAGTCTTGATAATAAAAGAGACAAATCCACATAGCTAAGGAAATAATCCGAACGGGTCGGATTGAGTTAGAATATAGAAAGGTCCCACGGTCGGCTTAGAAATGTTGTACGTCGTGCTTTCAAAATGACACTTGGTCCTTCATCCCGTGGCTTGGGAGAAAGAAAGTTGATCTTCACTACGAAGCTATGAATTATCCTAAGTCATAGGCGTCGTCCGCATAAATGCTTGATAAAGCATACACGGTCCAATCGTCCAAGGCTTGGCAAAGCCTTTGCTCGTCCCACGGTTAAGTTGCATCGCACGGCTTATGGCATAAGTCTAGGCACCCAAAGAATTTGGTTGTTCAAATCGAACACGTGTACGACACGTTCCCACGATGCAAGACTTGACGCAGCCTTTGCTCGTCAAGTTGTTGCACAATTGAGTTAGGCAACAAGTTATGTCGGGCTAACTAAGTCATTCTAGCACTGTCCTACAATTTCTACGATTGTCATAGCCACATAGTCCCCCGATCTTAAAGCTTATCATATAGAGTATGACTTGAGCGGTAGCATCGTATAGGACGCAAGTTGGTTTAAGGCACGAGCCACGGTTGGTTCAATAAAAAGTTAGCCACGGTCTATGGCACCTAAAGAACATATTTTGTTCAAGTTAAGTGGAAAGGCTATGCAATAGCCGTTCCCTATTTTCAAAAAATGGAAAGTTCAAGCGATGGTTTTCGTCGAGGCGATCCCTCGTTTGGGAGTCTCTGGTTCCAATGCACTTTTGCATGATATGGTTTCAAGTACGTTTTGCTAAAGAGTATGGTTTGAGTCATTCCACAGATTAGGCCATGTATTTACATGAGTCTAGATGAATGCGTGGTTATGGAAACTTGTCGACAAGGGCGATGTTTCTTCGAATCGACAACCTGGGCCCAGGAGACCGATCCGACCATGGAGAAAATATGGTATAGCTGATGCTGGGTAGGCAACCAGGGATTCGGTGGGCTGTCATTGGGGCTATCTACCTGCATTGACCGACCCATTTATTTTTATCTATGTCCGCGATAGCTAGTTAATGCCAGTGACCTTTCATATAGATAAGTTGGCATGCTGAGCGGCTATCCGCATGTACGGTGTCGGTCGAATCAAAGAAAGTGTAAATATGACACAAATTGAGTCGAAGAAAGGCATGTACGGTTGCAACACCGGTATAAAGCCTAAGATTTGGATATAGCAAAGATACGTGCTTCGGTATGAGTCGTGGCGTCGAGTATTAAGTTGTTCGCACAGAGTTGCATAAGTCGGATTTGAGTCGTTAAGAGTTAAGTCAAGAAATGACGTAAGGCGAGTTTGATTAACTAATATTGAGTTGCGAGGCACGACCTTGATATGTTCATGCATGGCCACGCTGTCATGGCACAAGTATAGGCAAAACTAAGTGGGAAAGAACTGCCTCAAGTATATTGAAGCACGAATAGAGTTTATGGCATGACCAAATTGCTGCATTCCAAATATAGGCCGATAAGGCAAGCACGAGTTGATAACATGATGTCGTTGACACGAGAAGGGTCTAGAGGCAAAGTATGAGTAAGTTGTTGGTGCAAGGCACGGTGATGGTCTGAGATACAAAATAGACAAAGAGTTTATGTCCTAAAATCGATCCTAAGGCAAGAATAGAAAGACAATCGTAAAAGGATATGTTGCACAAAGTAGACGAACGTGTTGGTTTCGTTTGGGTGACGAGGAGCTCACTCCACCAGTACAGTTGAGTACTGACACCCACACAGTTTTCATGTGCAAGAACATATAGAAGCTCGTTGGCGCGGAGCTCGCTTGGATGTGTCGAGGCAACGGAGTTCCTTGGCGTTTCGAGGCGTGCAGCCACATGGAGTCTGGACTTATATGGACATAATGTATGGACATTGCCTATCTGAAGTATCTGCTAGCTCATCAAATTTATTATGAGAAGAGCGAGACTGAGTTATTGTAATCATGGCCTCGTGCCACATTGTAACCTTTGTTTCAATATCAATAAAGAGCACTTTGAATGACTTGTGTTTTGTTTTAAGTTTTCGCTGGTGTTATTCAATGTCTCTGCTTGGGACTTCCGTACGACGACCCCGTCGCAAGCTTTTTAATCAGCCGTTATGGAACTCGCCTTGCGTGAGCACAATCTAGGCTCACGCGGTATCAGCTTTAGCAAGGACGATCGGTCCTATGGGTCCGGGGCGTGATATAATGGTATCAGAGCACGGCTTTACGTCCTTGGACTTTGATTGAATTCTTTAACTTCGATGATGTTCGAAACTCTGATGTTCTGTAATCGATATCGTTGGTACGCTCTCTCAAATGTCCCACGGGTTGTCCATACAATAAGTCTATATATTTTGAAAGTATTACGAAAGAAAATTTGTTGAACAAAGTTAAATTTAAATAAGAACGGTTGGCTAAGTCGGGCTGGGCATATACACCAAGAATTTAGTCGACCTTAGAAAGTTTATATGCGGGATGCAAATCGTCTCAAAATGGAACAAAATTGACTTGACTTATAGAATACGGGATGTCTATAGATAGGGATGCCACCAGACGATGTTATCGTCAATGCGATATAAATGCGCGTGCTTGGATTTTGAGGAATGGTTAGATTCGAAGTAATCGGTTGTGATTCAGAACTTGTTTTGAGGATTCGTCGAATGACTTCATCCCTGAGTGGTGTATGGGATAGTCTCAGGGATGCCGATTGGTTGAGGATACGAGGTGCCAATAAGTCTATCAACATATGATGAGTATGCAAAGCCTTAGATTGAGTATCGTTGTGTAAGTTATAATCTTGAGGATTTTGACGAGTTGATTTGAACGAATTAGAAATGATGTGCACGGGATTGGAATTGTGCAAGTATGAAATATGAAAATGATTGAGTAGGTAAATTGGATCGAGGGAAAGTTAAGGTGTAACGAAAGGATGACTTAGTCGAGGAATCGATATAAATCATATGAGAAAGTTAGCACGATTTGAAGATAGCGTGGATGAAAAAGTTTAAATTTTGAAGTTAAAAAAAATGACTCTAAGGATTGGAATAAATGTTACTCGATGATTTGAGTTATTATGGAATGATGCGTTTTAAGAAAATATGTTGCTCGATGACTTAAGATAGACGGAGGAACATACGTGATTATGGGTTTGAACGAATTGAACATGTAGCTAGTTTGAGGGATAATGATCGAATTTGATATTGAATATTAAGGAGATTATCCAGTTCGGACAATAGCATTAGTCGCATGACTCAGAATCCGTTGCAAATGAAGATCGTCAGGTTACGCATATCATCGATGGTATTGAGGTGTATCAAAGATCGATATACGATAACTCGGGGATACTTTGAGTCAGGAAATGATGATCGTGTAAAATGTTATTATTTTGATGGATGCTATGCTTGGGGATCTTGATTGAAAGGAATGTTTGGATGAAAAAAAAGTATCTTGATTGCTTCGACGATAGCCTTAATATCGATATTCTTGTCTTGCGCGAGTGCAATACCAGTCTCGCACATGCATCACGTCAAATTTGGGATGTTCATTCTGCGTGAGCGCTGACATGGTGATTCATGTCGCGAGAATAATGAAACTCAAAAAATTAGGACGTGGCGATTTGTATGCTTCGACTTGTGGTTTGATGCGAAGGTGAATTTGAGAATTGGCCGGACTTGTGATTGATGATTAAGTAAACTTGAGGATTGAGTCACAATCTGTGTATCGAAAATAAATTAGTCTAGACTTAAAGCAAGAGTTACGTCCAGATGAGAACGATTATCCTGCTGTACGTTGCATAGTGATTTCATGTCCACCACGGATAATCAGACTTGCGTGAGATTGGGGTGTGACATATTGTTATGCTAGACGACATTGAGATCGATTACGTGAATTGTGATAAACGACTTAGGGAATATGAATAAGAATTATGGTTTAGTGACAAATCATCTTGTGGTGTATTTGACTAGGATTGGATGGATAGGTGGATGGTATCGAACATGTGTGAAGAGATATACTGCACGAATTATTTGTTGTACGAGCGATATTGATATGCCGAGAAATTGGTTGAACAGGACTTACCGTAGGATGGCTTTTGTAATACCCATAGTTCGTATTATGTGTTTTGGAATACGTGTACTTATTTTGACTCGTATTGCATGTCTCCTTGCTTGGTTTATTTGGTATTTTCATTTGCTTGGTTATGGTTCATCTTGGTTCGGTTCGGCTTGATTTGGTTCGGCTTGGCTCGGTTTTGATTGTGAACCAACCCACCTACCTACCACCACTCTCACCATTTATTAACCCAACACTCTCTTTCTTTCTCCCCATTCACTTCTTCATTAATTTCTTTTCTTCTTCCTCTATTAACTCTCTACCTACCATGAAGGTTTAGGCAAGTGCAACTTGCTTCATGGAGGAACTCAAGTTTTATTGTTCCATTTTCTTCCTCTCAACATTCTAAGACACTTTAGTACTTAGTACTTTCAATTTCCATGGCCCATCTCATGTAGATCTAAGTTTATTTCAGTTTTTGATCTCTTGGGTTTTGATCTATTTAACTTGTTATTTTTTAAGTTTTGATGGTTCCATGTTGTAGAGAATTTTGTTCTACCCCCTTTTGACCTATGGAAGTCCTGATTTGGGCTTGGAATGAAGGATAGGTGGAGCTTAGAAGCATGGCTTCCTGGTTCTCCTTCTCGAATGGAATGGAGAAGAAGAACAGGATTCAGCCGCATGAGCATCCCGAGCCGCATGAGCGCATGGATCTTGCAGCCGCATAGACTTCTTCCCTGGCCGTATGGGACTCAGCTCATCTCAGCCGCATAAGACCCCTTTCATTCCCAGCCGCATGAGCGCATGCCCCTCCTACCGCATAAGCTCCTGCCCCCTCTTTCGCTGCATAAACCCGGTTCTCGTCAGCCGCATGAACCCGATCTTCTTCAACCGCATAAGCTAAGTCTCCCCGAGCCGCATATGCCTTGTAAACCCCGATCGCATGAGCTCCCTTAGCCGCATGTGACCCATTCATTCCCAGTCGCATAAAACTTAAGTTTTCGCGAGCCGCATGAGACCCATTTCCTTCTGGCCGCATGCGTCCTTTCTTACCAGAGCCGCATGAGCCCGATTCCTACTAGCCGCATATGCCCGTCCTCCTGAGCCGTATGAGCTTGTGTTTTCCCTTAGCCGCATGAGACTCTCCCTTGCTGCATGGCTTTTTTCGTAACCTTGTACCCCTTTTAGTATATTGAAATGTTACAATTATGCTTATATAACTTGGGTCCCTTGATTATATGCTTGTACTATGTTATCTTGCACATGTTTCCCTGAACACGATAATGACCCATAGTGGTGTACTCTTGACAAGTAACATGACATGATAGTGGCCCGCCGTGGCGCACTCTTGACAAGAAAACCTGATATGATATACCATGATATGCTGTTGCGACAGCTAGCCTGACATGACAAGAATGAATGACCTGGACATCGTGGACGATTGCGTTTGTACAAATGAACCAGTATTGTCTTGCATCATGATAGAATAGGACTCCTGAGTACCACGGTCAAGGGTACCTACTAAAATTGACTAAGGCTAATAACTAGAATAATCCAGTAGTCATGAAGAGACCTCCCAGCTACAGGCAATCTCGTTATCTGGGCGCGCTTGTGGATTTGTAGCCTGCCGACGAGTATGGCACGTTTCCAGTACACTGTTATGTGTTGCACCCTTCTTGAACAAATATTCGACCTGGATAACCTGGATGGTCTGCAGGGCTTGTGGTTGTTGGAATGATCTCACTGCATCTTGCTAGTAACTAGGCCTGTGATAACCCTAGTTAGCTAAAGTATCAAGTCGTACTCTTTGCTTGGCCGTGATTGATTGGATGGAGTTAGCCCAGTTAGTCTTGTCCTGATCATGTACAAGATTGTAGCATGACCTGACCACTTGTGCTTTATTTTATCGATAAATTATGAAAAACTAAGTTCCGTTCAGATGAAGGGTTACAACCCCGGTCCTTGTTTGGTTTAAAGGTTCACTACACCATAATAGGCGATTACCCACGGTTATTACCGTGACAATTATTTTTCGTCACGGTAATAACCGTTACTAGTGAGGCGTGGTTAATATTTAGTCACGGTAATAACCGTGACAAATATTTGTTATGGTAACGGTTATAACCGTGACAAGTATTTGTTTTGGTAACGGTTATAACCGTGAGAGAAGTCCATTTATGTGACGGTTGTAACCGTGACCAATATTCCATTTGTCACAGTTATTAATGTGGCAGTTAGTTTGTTTTGTCACAGTTTTTACTGTGACTACATTAATTTTTTTCGTTACTATTCTCCACTAATTGTCACAGTTATAACCATTATAATTGGACTATTTAAATTTAAAAAAAAATTACATTCAACTGGTAACTAAACAATAAACAACACATATCCAATTTCATAATATTTCACTTTCATAATAATTCAACCATTCCAAACCAATAACTAAATCACAAAATTTTCAATAACAATTCCGAGCAGGTAACTAAACCACATAATTTGCAATAACAATTCAACCATTCCAAACTAGAAACAAAACCATATAATTTCGAATAACAATTCAACCATTCAAATTAGTAATTAAACAACATCATATTTGATTAATAAGCAACTAAACCACATGATGTTCAATAGCATCCATACATTAATATTTTAATAAAGAAACATTCCATTGTTGGTTTCAATGACAACAAAACAAGGCTCTAGATGCATGAAGCAAACCACAAAATATTTCAAACTTGTGTTTTTGGATAATCAAGACGAGGCTCTCTTGAGGAAGAATAAAAGTGCTTGCATCCATATTAAAACTGTACATATTCCTGCATGTAAGAGTAAAATAAGTATCAAATAAAAGCATACAAACTAGTAAAAGAAGTTTAAGGAAAAACAGTTGCTTAATAGAATTTTATAACCTGAAGTACTCCTGAAAGTAACAATGAAAATGAAGGGACATGGACCAAGAGAAAGATCAACATATTGAGGCAAACAATATGCAGAAAGCAGAAAGCAAATCATGTATCCAAAGTTCTCATTCAAGTAATGAAGAGTTCAATTGACTACATTTATACCATCTTTCAAAAGAAAAACACAATTGACAATGGGTAGTTATGGAACAATGGTGCTATTAACAATATGTTACAGGCAATAGTGGTTTGCTATTAACAATGGTTAAAATGATCTATGCATTTTACATCTTACAGACAAACCACAAAAGTGAGAATGAACTTACTACATCATTCAGGCAAACCACAAAACATTTCAATTGTCTATGCATCATTTCAATTGTCTATGCATCATTTCAATTGTCTGTAAGTGAGAATGATCTATGCATTTTACGTCTATGCATTTTACATCTTACTGGATACGAATGAACTTACTGCATCATTTTAATTGTCTATGCATTTTACATCTTACAGGCAAACCACAAAACATTTCAATTGTCTATGCATTTTACATCTTACAGGCAATAGTGCTATTATGAAGGGTCTACAATAACAAAAAGGAGGCTTGAACATCTATAGGAGACTGAACATTAGATATCTGGACAGAACAATACGCAGTACAGACACTCAACAAATGGGGTAACTAAACTTGAGTTTCCAAGTTCTAGCTACTGCAGTGGAAAAGTATTTGATATGATGGACTGAACTTAAAGTTCAACATAAGAATAGAGCTAAGTGATATCTCAACTAATGGCCTGATCCTAAATCTAAAGGCAACTGAACACAATCAAATGGACAGAATAAATAACTCATACAAATGCCAATTGCTACAGGGGGATGAGGTGGATTGAACATGAATAAGCAAACAGTGGACAGAGCCTATTACTGAACTATAGAGGTGCAGGACAAAGTATTAACATTTGGGGTTTTAGAATCTGAACAGAATTGCTGACCGCTACTACAAGCCTGTAGCCAACCGGTGGCACCACTGTCCAGGAATGGACAGAACTGGTCTTTAATGTCTGAAGGGGTCTGATACTCTAAGTGAAATATGACTAAACTAATAAAATGCCTAGATGAACAGAGGTCATAGGTATCTGACCCTATACTATAGTGTTCATACATGTGGATGTAAAAGATGGATACAAGTCCAGAGAGAACTGAGTAGGAAACAAAGCTGGACTTAATGTCTTATTTCGAAGGGACAGAACAATATGCATACATGGCTAAACATTACGATGGGGCAGAACAAATAGATAGATGAATCAGAACAACTGATGGACAGACAACTAAACATTAAGATGGCCAGGTATTCCATTATATTTAGGTCTGAACATACACTAGAGGATAAAACATATGACCAAGGGACTGATCTCTAGCATACCTAGACTAGTCAAAAGGATATGCAGGACATTACAACACAGGGACTGAATTAAAGGGTCTGAACAATAGAGGATAGTAGGCAATGCATTTATGGACTGAACATGAACAATTTGGACTGGTCATATAGAAGAATGTGGCAGAACAAATGGTATGCTAGGGACTGATAAACTAATGTAATGAACTGATCAGTTCCTATAGATATGCTCAACCTTCTGACTGATGCAAGTTCAGTCTATAGACTGAAACTAATTCAAATGGTGACTGATACATGGTGTGGTATATCCTAAGACTGAACATCACATTGGGGCTAACTCGGGTCTCTATTCCCCTCTCAACTGATACCACATGGACTAAAATATATATGGAAGACAAAACTGACTTTACAAGACTGATACAAAAGGCATTAGATATCCATGATATTAGGTGACTGAACTATTGGGTGAAAGGGGACTGAAATGAATATTAGGGATTGGATATAATGTAATGGTTTATTAGTACAGAAAAATGAATATAGGGGGACTGACTAACAAAAGAACTGAACTAAGGAATGGTAGGGGACAGGACAGTGGACAAGGAATATGCAGGGCAACTCTCTAGATAGATACTTAACATTACAAGACGTATTGGACTGAACCATTCTCTGGACAGATGGACAGATGGTTAAGATTGAACAAGCTATGAATACATCAACTAGTGGGACTGATCAACATGACAGTGCACAGCAGCAGCAGGAGATACCTAGCTAGCTAGCTCCCTTCCAAAGTATACTCTATACAATAAATGGATCAAACTAGCTATCACCATGGGCCATGCATTAACAATGAAATATATTTTCTCATCAAATTGAGCGTACCTCCAAAAGTACACCACCAACCTTCCTTCGAAGCGCTCCATACTGCATAAAGGAAGCTCAAGATCAATATAATCACATAAACACTTTACTATCAACACATACTTATCGTTTGTATATATATACCTGTTGTTACAAATATCGGAGCCGTTTGGCTCCCCAAACAAGAAAACCTCCATCAGCTATTTCACAAAGAAAAGATATTCCATCTTGTGGACCATCATAAACTGTTGCTTCTGGCTTTATCACCTCGGACACATAAACAATTTTCTCATCATCTTGCACTTTTCTTCCATGACAGGTAGTGTGAGATGCTATAAATCCCTTGGCTACATCCTCTCGTTCCCGTCCAAGTAAAATAACATTTTGTTTTCCTCCAGGAGCCGGTCCATCATTGTTATCATGGACAACATGGCCATTATTTTTGTTACCGTGGACAACAGGACTAGTATTGTTGTTACTAGGGACATGACCGACGGTATTCAAAACAGGATTCAAATTTCCTGTAGTTTTACTGATATGCACGGAGTTAGACGCCCCTTCTATCTCGGGCGTGCCAGAAGCAAAAATTGGATTTTGGGGTTGATGTGTAGCGTCGCCACGAGTGAGCAATTCCCGTAACATAACCTCAACAATATCCAACCTTTGGAGAACCTCTGGATTGGTATTTTTGCTGGCTATTGCTTTTGCTGCTTGTCTAATGTTTACTTGCTTCACCGAGGATGTGGAGCTAACTGCACGACAACGACTCCTTTTTATCAACTCCAAAAACATCAGCAATAGGGTCAGTCTCAAGGTCTTCTAGGCTTGACACACCACCATGACCATTCGCACTTGCAGCTTCTTTTTGCCTCTTTTCTGCTGCTTCTAATTCATTCTGTGATTTGACATGTTATAAGAAAAATATGAGTTTAAGGAGGCTAAAAAGATTTGAAAAGCTGATATAAAAAACTGATATTTAAAACTAATAAAGTAACATGCTATTCCTGATCAACATATCCTTCCAAACACAAATAGAACGATAACATATATGAAAGCCTTATTTTATACAAATAGAACCTCATTTTGTACTTACATATTTTTCCAAAGCACATGGAAGCACATTTCCAGTAGCCTTACTTTTGTGGGCTCTCTTCCACGCTTCTGACCGTGTAACACCCTCCGCAGGATGTTCTTCCTCCTACAAGTACAAGTAGGAATTAAAAACAGTACTACCAAGAGCATGGGAAATAACAATATCAATCTTTTTTGGAGTCAAATTATGGTATAATACACACCAATTCTTCGTATACTCTTTTATAACTTTTCCTTCCAAGGACATGGGAGATTTTATATTGGGCCTTGTTTTCAGCATTCTTCTTGCGTTGCTCAATCTTCTTTGGAGTGTACTCATTCCCGATAAACTTCTCCCACCAGATTTTATCAATATCATCAGGACATTGAGCCAGTGCTAGAGGTTTCGGTAAGTATATTCCTTCTTTGGTCTTGATTGTGGCTCGTAGGTGATACTTTATTGTCCTTAAAAATTGTGGAAATTTTGCTTCCAATAGTGGTCGAGCAAGGATGGGATCAATATTAAATTCAAACTCCGTCTGCCACAACAACAATAAAGCATATAAGGCATTCTTTAAGTAGCTGAAACAATTACAAAAAATGCTCAAAATATATGTAAAGAAGTAAAACAAAAGAGTGATTTACCATCAACAAATTCCAAAGAGCGTCAATGTACACCTTATCCACATTCCTCTAGTCATCATAACCAATTGGGATGTGAGCTCGAATATATTTTCCACATCTACTACTCCATTTTGTTTCGTTTTTACCTCTAATTACACCATTTGCTTCAATATGGAGCAAGTATCTTTTGTCTTTTGATGGAAGGGGGGCTTGTGTTCCACTAGGATTGGATGACATTCTGCACTCATCAACACATTAGAGCAATAACAAATATCAAAATGAAGAGGTAGCATACAAGGAGGCTCATTGACAGTGCTGGATTTTGATAAGATTCAAGTAAAGATGTAACAAAATAGATAGCTATATTCAAGAATGAGCAATTTAATAAGACAAATCGAAACCTGACATCAGAAATATAAGTTCTCAAAAACATCATAATGAATATTATATTATTGACCTTTATGAGCATGGCTCTCTTCTCTGGTATGAGATTAAAATGTGTAACCAGCTAGAACATGCTCATATTTGTTAGCCACAAAGCTGAAACATCATGGAATTTAACCAATAAATCATGATATAGAAATCCTTCAACAACGTTTTGGATGTGAAAACCTTTCTACCTTGTCTGTACCTTGTCTGTACCTTGTCTGTACCAATAAATCATATTTTTCGGATTCAGTTCCAACAAATATATGGTTCATACTTGTTACTCTACTATAAATATTCCTAAATTTGGCAGGATCTTCTTTATCCCACCTCTCTCGTCTAAACAAATCAAAGTGTATGTGTATCTACAAAAGAAAAAAGATACCAATAGCAACTGATCCAAAATGTTGCATCCAGTGATGAGATCATTCAGAAACAAATATGGTTTTCAATCTGTGACATGAACTTGATGTGCAGTTAGGTTTAAGCTATATTCTTGCATGGTAGTACGTACTAGTTTAATTAATCCTAAGAAGTACAATAATGACAGACAAATTATATATATATATATATATATATATATATATATATATATATATATATATATATATATATATATATTATCATATAAAGTGAAGATGCTCTTCGTACCTGCCTTTGCTATAGCCTGGAGTAACATGTGGGAAGGACACATTAGTCAACAATATATTTGTACTTTGATAGAAGAATTATATTGCATAATTATTAACCCAATCGATCTCCTGAGAAATTCTCCAATTTATTTCTCTCATTTTTTTATGTACTCCAATTTTTTAAGCGTGCTTCTCATTTTGATTTTTAACATCCTGAAGAGCCATAATTTGGGGTTTAACTTAATAGGATTATAATATTATTTAGAAGACAGGACAAACTTGATTGATTAACTTAGGAATAGAGATAAATGCAACTTCTTTATCTAACGAAGTTGGCTGACATTGTCTTGATCCCATCCTCTCATCAAATACATATTGTTCAAAAAGATCACGAATTCTAAGCCTTGGAGAAATTATTTGGAGATACTTAACTACTCAATTTCTCATAGGAGGTGGTTGTTCGAGACTTTGTACTAATCTGTATGGTTAGAAAATATAATCCAATGACTGTTATGGATTTGTCTTTTTTTGATGGTACAAATTAGATCTTTAAATTACTAAATTTTTTGCAAGATTTTGAATTAATGTATACGATTAAAAAAGACAATTCATTAACTACTGCCAAGGCCACACTAGCCTAGCCAATTAGCTACTGCCAACGCCATGTAGCTACTGCCAAGGCCACACTAGCCTAGCCAAACCAACCATGCCTGGTACCTACTGCAGGCCAATTAGCTCTGCCCCAGTCCATGGCCACCCACAGGCCTGTGCCAAAGAGGCACAGCCTGGCCACACTAGTGCATCTGCTGTGCACTTCAACATCTTCACTGTACAGGAAAAGCCTTCCCTCAAAACTTTAATTATTTGATGCCAACACAAGATTTCAAATCATTTAACAGAACATAAAAAGGGCTTTGCAAGGCAATCCTCCCCTCCTTTCCTCTAATGTATTCAAATTTTACTAAGTTAGCTTATTGTTTATTCTTTACACTTCTGAAAACTGATCAACCCATTATCATATAGTCAAGATAGTTAACTCAATAGTTTCGAGTGTTGAAATAACTCAAGAAAAACGGCACCAGCAACATAATACACTCACTAGTAACTATGTGAAAAGATTCTAGGAAGATATTACATTCTAATGAAATTGTGTCTAATTAAAGATACTGATGTTGAAAACTAGTACTAGATGAAGGCTCAAGTACTAGAATTCGAACCAAAGCACATAGTATAAAGAGTGGAAATCAGTTTCAAAACCAACATTCTGATTCCAAAAAAAGTCATAAACATGAGATTACATAATTTACATGTTAGTGAATAATGTAACTTGTGAAACAAAACAACTTGGACTGATACACAACTTGTATAGTCGTTATCTTAAAACAAAACAACTTGGACTGATACACAACTTGATACACAACTTGGACTAATACACAACTGGAGATTAGAGATATAAATTAGTCAGTCGTTCCTTACATGACATGTTCTAATATTATCTGTGTTTAATAAATCTATATTTCGTAGTTATTGACTAGTAAAGGATTTCTTTCCAGGTTGCAAATAAAACAGTTTAATATGGTACATGAACAATAAGAGAGTAATATAGATATAACTTAGTCAGTTGTACAATAAAGTCTGGAAAGAAAAGTCAATTAATGCCCAAAATAGATTTTGGGCAACAAACTTGTATTATATTCATTTTTTCCCAATATATTTTAATAGTGGAGCCAAGTGAGGTTGTTCCACAATACAGGATTGGAAATTTTCTGGTATATTCAGCCCATCAACCTCATCAGTCATTCGCTTTGGAGAACGAAGAACAACCGACCAATCAGGATTTTGAATGTCTGTTACATAAAAAACCTGACTTGCTTCAAATGCAAGAATTGCTGGCTCATCATACTCCCTATCAGTGCTCTTTAACTTTTTAAAATTCACCATCAACAAGTTAGAGTTTGGGCATAACTTACAACCATTAGTCTTATCTCCAACATTCACCCAATCACGATAAAACACAACATGGTGAAAGTTATAATAATCAACCTCTATTATCTCTTTGATGATCCCATACTAAGTAGTATCATCATCCTTAAGGTTTTGGTCTTTTGAACTTGCCCTGAATGTGGTGATTGCATCCATACAAACGCCGCTATCTTGTGTTGCAACCTTGTCGTCGTAACTCAGGGGAGAAAAGATGTAGCCATTGACCCTGTACTTAATATATGCTTTGGCTTGCCGACTTGGTCCACTAATGTATTGCCTGTACTTAATGAATTTGGATTGTATCACTACTTCGGCCTCTTTAGTGTTACCACGGGACGTAGTTTCCAAAGTCGAACGATAAAAACTGAAAATCATTTAAACTGAATAAAATATAAATAGAAAAGATTTTTTTTAACAATTCTTTATTCCAAAGACGAGTGATACCTGTAGTACTCTGCTAGTTTCGGTATTTCCAATCTAAAAATTATCCGTCTTCGAATTTGTCTCCATTGTACCCCGGTTAACTTAATCATTTTACCCTCTATAATAGAGCGCTCATACACATCATCACCATTTTCAACTAGATAAGATGCGCGAGTTGAACTATGATTACCATCACGTGGATTTGGCATGTACTCCATGGCATATCTAACAGACTCTGAAATAAGATACTCCTCGGCAATCGACCCTTCAACATAACGCTTGTTACTAGGAATGTTTTTGCACTCCTTCATAGACCTTATCAAATAGAGCAATTAAACATGTTAGTTTTCATATAAATCAATAACATTACAACAAGATAATCATCTCACGTTTCAAATGGATACATCCAAATATATCTCGTAGGTCCACAAAGTAGAGCTTGGTCAGCAAGATGCACTATTAGGTGGATACTGATGTCAAAAAAGTGAAGAGAAAAATAATGCTCCAACACACATAATGCCTCAGCGATCATATCTTTTGCAGCTTGGACATGCTTACGATCTAGGATCTTTGAGCACAATATGTTGAAGTATAGACATACTTACATAATGGCTCTTTTAAGGTCACGATTATTTGGAAATGCATATTGAAGCATGACTGGCAACAAATATTGTATGATGATGTGGTAGTCATGTGACTTCTTTATATGCAAACTGAGTGGTTGAAGACTAACAAGATTGCTCAAGTTAGATGCAAATCCTGATGGAAGCTTTAAGCCTTTTAAGACTAGGCAAAGTTGCTGCTTTTGAGCATTGTCCAATGCGTAACCCGAATCTCGTTGCCCTTTTTTATCAAAAAGCAAATTTAGTAAATGTTCAGCAACATTCTTCTCAGTGTGCATCAAATCAATACAATGTCGTACTTTATGAGATTGCCAATATTCTAAAAAAAGAATAGACTTTTTATGCCACACTGGTCTTTCTTCATTGACATCATAATTGCCATCATCATCATCATCATCATCATCACCACCACGACCAATACCCTCAAATGCCATTCGCTTCTTGCCCAAACCTTTCACTAATTTACCTGGTATAGTTGATGCGGTCAAGCCTTTGCAGAAGGGTCAGTCCATTCAAACATGGCGGAGGTTGTCTGTCCTCTCCAGTCTTATACCATCCATGTTTGACTGATCTGAATAGATGATCATCCTTCGAAAATCTTCTATACTTTGTGTACACGTTCTTCCCGCCAATCCTCTCAGACTCCGTCTCAGTAGCACAAATAGAACATGCTTTGTAACCATGTGTTACACAACCTGATAAATTCCCAAATGCTGGAAAATCATGGATCCCCCATAACAACATTGCTCTCAAAGTGAAAGTATGTTGTTTGTCCATGTCAAATGCAGACACTCCTTCCAAAAGTTGTTTCATCTCATCTACAAGGGATTGCAAGAAAACATCAATATCTTGACTTGGTGCTTTGGGCCCAGGAATTAATAAGCACATCATCTGGAACTGTGATTTCATGCATAATAAAGGCGGCAAATTGTATGGAATAACATAAACAGGCCAACAACTGTAATTAACAGATAGAACACCATGTGGATTGAATCCATCGGTCGCTATACCAAGCCAAACGTTCCGTCCCTCATTAGCAAACTCCGGCCACCTGCATTTAAGTGTTCTCCATTCTGCTGAATCACAAGAATGTCGCATTAAGTCCCACGAAGGCTCTACTTCCTTGTGTCATTGCATTTTTTTAGCAATCCATGGTATTGTGTACAATCTCTTCAATCTTGGAATCAGAGGAAAGTGCCGCAAAACTTTTCTCGGTTCTTTTGATTCCTTCCTAACCTTTCCGGGCTTCGTTTTTCTTTAACTTTAAATCGAGGCGTCTGGCATTGAGGGCACGAAGTTGCATCTGTATACTCCTTCCAATACAACATGCAATTATTTTTGCATGCATGGATGCACTTTGCCTTCATTCCTAAATCTCTCATCATTTGCTTTATTATGGGATACTTGTGAGGGAGTGTGTTCCCCTTAGGAAGCCATTCAGTCAAACACTTCAACAATTCTGTCACACTATTTCTCGACCAATTGTACTTCTTCTTTAAGTTATGCAACTCTACAATTACAGATAGAGTTGTGTGTCCATCTTCACAACCAGGATATAATTTCTCGCTTGCAATTCTCTTATATTCATAATACTTGTCGACATGGTCAAGACCATAAGCAAAAGAAGTTTCAGGCACTGTATCTGCTTGAGAATTATTCGCACCACCACCTTCACCAACAGGAGCCTCATTGTGTACACCATAAGCTTCATCAACCAGGATCTCCAATGCATCCCCGTCATATCGATGCCCTGTATCTTCAATTAGAACTTGATTATGGGTATGATCCTCTTCAACAAATTGTTGTTTAGGACCTACTGTCATATCCATTCCCGGCTTTTCCCCATGAAGAAACCAAACATCATATGTCGGAAGCATACCATTAATGATCAAATGCCTTCTAACTTCTTCAAAAGAAGCTCTTTTTGTATTTTTGTATATTTTACAGGGGCAACTACATGTTGTAAGTCCGGGGAGTGAGTGCTTCATTGCAAATTCCATAAAACATTGAACCCCCTCTTTGTACTCAGACTTATTTCTATGTAGAATTTTTATCCACCCTTTTGGAATCGATCTTGACATGATAGCAAAAAATTATATCCTCTCAAACAATCAACCTAACAAACGAAAAAGATGAATATTAGTAAGATTTTATATCATTTTGAAAATGGTTTAATTGTACAATTGAAAATCTAATAGAATGGCTTGATAGAGGATGGGATATATGGAGCAGATACTATGTTTTTAGAAAGATAAATAGATCACCCAGTGGAATGAAATTGGGCCACTATGCTTCATGATGTTAGTCCCTCTATAGTGGTGCACCTTATATGTTGATAGAGTTCATAGACCACATAAATAAGTGCAACAGCAACTGACAATCTATATACACTTCTATAACACAAAGAAATGAGAAGTACGAACAATAGGGTAACATATTGTACATTAGTGACAACCAAACATAAAAGACAAAGAGGAATATGCTACATGAACACAATGCACTTCACTGACTGAAGCCCTTAACCAAGGATCAGTTCCATAAGTTCCATTTCATGTCAGTCGAATAAATAAAAAAAAACTACATCCAAAAAAGAATACAACAAGAACAAAGCATTTATCATGATAATTTGGGGTCGGTTGTTTGAATCATTTACCCAAACATAAGTGGGGGAGCAAAATCGACTATTTTCTCCCAGAAAACAATCCAGTAATTTCTGTCGCAGCCAAATTATGACAAAATTTAATAAGAAGATGGGAGAGCAAGAGGAATCCTAAAACAACAAAATGCAAAGAGAAAACACAAGTCTTACCACCACAAAACCATTAAGGGAAATGAATAAGCTATAAGCAAATAGCAACTGGCCCTACAATTGCACCCGAAAAAAGATACAAGAGATTTCATAGGATTCGATTATGAAAAATCATACGATGTTGCATCTAAATTTATCCCTTGATACGCAATCGAAAGAAGAAGAAAACAAATCTAAGATGGAGTAGCTAATACAAAATTTAGATCACTCATCCATAACATAGAACAAACGGATAATAGGACATCATGATAAGCCTCTAATAAGAAAAACATTAATGTTGCCAGATTATCAAGATGTACCAATTTTTTTATATGTTTATGAACATCAAACCACTAAGACTGTCCAAGATCACATATATGCAGGTAGAATATACCAATTGGTGAAAGGAAACTTAAGAAAAAAAAGAAGAAGCTAAATCATAGAAAACCATATCGTAAAAAGACTGGTAGTAATACTTTGCATTGCAGGAAAATAACAGAATTCACACTTCTTATCAAGGAGTACTTAGTTGCTTCTATGGGTCGATGACTAGATAAAGTGTATTGCACTCCAATCTGAATACTCAATTTAAATTAATTATTTTTATTTCCTTTTTATTTGTTCCTTGTTTTAGGAAATTGGAATGGCAATCATTTGAGGCAATCTTAAGTAAGCAATGATCATATGTGACAAGCAAAATAGGAATGGAAGCAGAAATAATGGAGAAAGAACTGCATAAATAACACAATATATAACCATACCTAAAGTTATATTAGACAATATAATGAAACGAATCGAACAAAATGGAAACTTGAGCCCAGTTGGCAGGCACCATACAAAAATATAAAGTACAACACACTTGGACCGACGTCCCTACTCACATGTGTTCCAGTTCTAACATCAAGATAATAGGCAAATATCAAAGGGGCTAATGGCAGGTGACTAACTACTCATGATGAAGAACAAAGATTTGCGTCAACCCTTTCCATGTAGAATAAAACAGGTTCTACTTTACATATTCAAAAAAAAGCATTAGAAAGCATGCTGCATATCCACATTAATATAAACCTGTATCAAGCAAGTTTGAGAGTTCTTGATGGTAGTATTATGGCTAAACCAAGGAATAATCCTAAAAGAAATCAACCAAATCAATCTGATACATTCACGACAACAAGTTTTAGTAAATTCATTTGTAAATAAAGAAATAAAACCAACAATGAACAATAATTTCTTGATCGAGAAATGACAAAAGTACCTTTGGGCTGGCCAATGATATCCTTACCACTTCAACGATGCTAGAGGTGTTGTGGTGGTAGCTTAATCGAACCCTAATCAAAGAAAAATCGAGATTGTGAGAGAGAATGAAAGAAAAAACAAACCCTAATCTAATGGACATCAACCCTAATCAAATCAAGATTGTGAGAGAGAGAACGGATGTACCTTCAACTCTTCGCGTACTAGCAGGTTTGACTAGGGTTTCCCCATGAACTCGAGAGATGGAGCCGATTTCTCAAGTGACTAGGGTTTGTTTATGGCTTTCCATGAACTCGAGAGGGAGTTTAGGATGGCTGGGAGGAAGTTTTCTAGAGAGAGGCGAATTTGATTAGGGTTTTCTCAAGAGAGGAAGGTTGGAAGGGAATTTTTTTAGAGAGAGACGGGAGCTAGTTTTTTTAGAGAGGTCAGCAAAATGGAGGGAACATAAAAAAAGGTGCGGGAAATTTTGGGTTGGAACTTCTCGGGTCCATTATTTGTCACAGTTTTTAGTGTGGCAATCAATATAAAATAACTAAATTACATTATAAGTATTTTTTAACATTTTTTTATTTATTGTCACGGTTATCACTATTACTAGTCTATCACGGTAATAATCGTTACAAATCAAAAATAAAATGTGTTACAAATTGCATATTTTGGTGTAGTGGTTGTAACTTGGTTATCTGAATAGTTTTATGGTTATCTTACCATATATCCTTATGATGCTCCATCTCTCCAGTTTTATTATGTCATTATTATATTTTGTGTTAATTGCTGATTTTAGTTCCTAAGTGAAGCTTCCTTTGTGGCACTTGCTCTTTCTGGGATCTGACCCAGCTGGTTTTGTATGGCCAGATACCGGAGCAGCTCCCGAGGATCTCCCTATCTTCCATCAAGATGGTGACCACCAGGCGTAACCAAGGCAATGAGTGGGTTTCTTTTGTTCTTCCACTTTATTGTAAAAATATTCTTTTGAGACGTTTAGCCGACGAGCACATGTTTAGCTCGATTGCACTTTACTTACTGTCTGCCTACGGGCTGTAACATGATTGGCAAATCCTAGGGTTGATCATGTATTGACTACAACTCTTGCTAGTTCTAACATTTTGTACGACTAGCTTCATGATCATCCAAATATGTAATGTATGGAACGCCTTACTATTGTGTATTTGGTGCTCTAACATCTTGTAACTATTAATACTTGCTTGTGATTGAGACAATAGGCTTGTTCATGACCATAGGAGACTGATGGCTTATAGTTAAACCCTCATGTATCTAGACAGCCGTGACCGTGTAGCGAGGTGGATTGCACTTCAATATACGTAGCTGGCTATGTATGCCCCCGCTCTCCAGTATTCTGGTTCTGGGGCGTTACATGGTTTAAGTGGTGGCCCATACAGGTCTTGTGAAATCAAGATATGCGAGGGTTTACCGAATAGATGTCTCAATCAGTACTCGCCCTTGATCTCTGTTCGTATCCTCTGAATCTCTGAAATTCTTGTCCTGATCACATGCTTGTATCTTTTGATCTGTCCTGGTCCTTCCTTATTGTTCCATGTGTCGTCTTCTTCAGCGGCATTGTTCCTGGTCCTACCGATCGGCAAGGCGGAGCACCTCCCCGTGGACCAGTAGCAACCTGGAGATCAAGCCCAGCATTCAGGAGTAGCCTCCAGAGTCGTACCTACTGGGGGTCAAGAGCCATCAGTCCAGCTAGTTCAGCCTGCAGAACCTAATGATGATGGCACTTTGGTGGGTCTCATCAGGAACTTGTTAGCTTCCCAAGATCGTCGAGGAGATGCCTTGTACCAGGAAGTGATAGATGCTCTGACCAGAGGAGGTCATCAGGGTAACAGCGCGGCCAACAGCTTCAAGCGCTTGAACCCTCCATTCTTTGATGGTAGCGAAGATGCTATCGCTGCAGACGCTTGGCTTTAGGACATAGAGGTGATTCTAGAAGCAGCCAAGACTCCAGAGAACGAGAAGGTGGCCGTAGTGCGCCTGCAGTTATTAGATCTTACCCGCAGCTGGTGGACGGCACAGGCCGTTGGATTAGTGGCACCTATTGCCTGGGCAGTATTCAGAGAGAGATTCCAGACCAAGTATTTCGATGTTGTAGCTCGGTACGATCTACAGACGAGGTTCACCAATCTGAAACAGAAGGGCAGGATGGTCGACGGATATGCGATCGAGTTTTCGAGACTCAGTCGGTTTGCTCCCACCTTGGTAGCAACCGAGCTCGATAGAGCCCAGCGGTTCCAGCAGGGGCTCCATCTAGAGATTTTATTGGCAGTGGAGCAGTTTGAGCATCAGACTTTTGATGAGGTATTGAGAGCAGCCAGGAGACATGAGTATACCTCTCAGAGAATTGTGGATAGGACCGGGGGTCGAAAGCGATCCTACGGCCAGATGAATCAGTCTTCAGTACCAGCCCCGGCAGCCAGGGCTTTGACCATTGGAGCTCCGAGACGGGCGGCCTCAGTGACGTTGGTTCAATATTCAGCCCCGACGCAGCAGAAGCAGAAGCACTCTTCCGCAGTGGGATATTCACATTGCGGGAAGCCAGGACATATGGTGGCAGAATGTCGCAGGGCGTAGAGATTGTGCCGGGCTTATGGAGCAGCAGATCACAAGATAGGATCCTGCCCGAATAGGG
The DNA here is from genome assembly GCA_029216955.1 of Iris pallida. Lineage (NCBI taxonomy): Eukaryota > Viridiplantae > Streptophyta > Magnoliopsida > Asparagales > Iridaceae > Iris > Iris pallida. The sequence goes on along the minus strand of JANAVB010040218.1, from coordinate 23,012,255 downwards.
ATAGTTTATCATCGTCCAACCTTTCTAGTCCTTCGGTGAGAGGACCAGCACCAGTCCAACAGCAGCAGTATCAGCCTCAGAGGCCCTTGCTGCCTCAGTCCAAGCATTCCAGCAATAATACTGTAGTGCCCCGTCCCGCTCAGTCAATCGGAGGAATCGAAACGCCGACGGCGTTCGAACTTAGCCTTGCAACGGCTACTCGGAGACATCACTCGGTCGAGGCGACCGCTCGCTCAGGTGGGATAGTTTCGGTGAACTTACCTCATCTTAGCCTTCACATAATAAATCGTGTGTTTTCAACTTGTACAGTAGGCTTGATAATAAAAGAGATGAATCCACATAGCTAAAGGAAATAATTCCGACGGGTCAAATTGAGTTAGAATTTGGAAAGGTCCAACGGTCGACATAGAGTTGGTGTACGGCGTGCTTTGAAAATGACACTCGATCCTTCGTTCCGAGGCTTGGGAGAAGGAAGTTGGTTGAGTCGGCAAAGTTATGAACATAGCCTAAGTCATATGCGTCGCCCGCATGAAAGCTTCATAAAGCATGCACGGTCCTGTCGTCCAAGGCTTGGCATAGCCTTGGCTTGCCCCATGAGTTAAGTTACGTTGCACAGCTTGTGCCATAAGTCTAGGCACCCAAATGACTTGGTTGTTCAAAAGTTGAACGTGTGCACGGCACGTTCCATCGAGGCAAGGCTTGATGCGGCCTTTGCTCGTTAAGTTGTAGGCTTGGATAAGTTAGGCAAAGTTATGTCGGTCGGCCTAAGTCATTCCAAAGTGTTGTCCTGCTTATTCTGCGATTGTCAGGTTAAATAGTCCCACGATCCCAAGGCCCGTCATATAAAGTATGACTTGGGCGATAGCGTCGCGTAGAACGGAAGTCGGTTTGAGGCACGATGCACGGACCTAGTGTTAAGGCAGGAACCACGGTTGATTTAATAAGTTCTGGAGAAAGGACTATCAAATAGGCATTCATGAGTTAAATAAAATGATATGGTAACATGGAAAGAATGCTCGCGACCGTGGGTCGTCGAGGGGTCTCAAATGATAGAAAGAATGCTTGCGATCGTGGGTCGTCGAGGGGTCTCAAATGATAGAAGGCTTGATATTGGTTTTGAAAGAGATGGTAACATTGAAAAGAATGATGACTGTGTGAGACGTCAGTTTGAGTCGAGTCTTGCATGATCATTGGACAATTTGTCGACAAAGAGGAGTTTCCATGCGCGACAACCCTGGACGCCATGGGACCACGACGTTCCGGAGGGAAACAGGTATAGTCGTAGCTGGACGAACCGCTCGGGTCATTCGGGAACTTTCAGCGGGGCTAGCTACTTGCGCTGAAAGGGTCGTCGAATGGCAAGACTATAGTCCAGGATAGCTTGTGATGTTAGTGACCAATTCATATAGATGGGTCGGCACGGGCGGCAATCCGCGTGTGTGCCTTTAGATTGAGTCTAGTTGAATGTGTGTATGGTTGAAATACAATGTTTGGTCCTAAGATGTGGCATAAACATAGACGACGTGCTTCAGCACGAGATGTGGCGTCGAGTTCTAAGTTGTCGGCATATAAGTTGCATAAGTGGGTTTGAGTTATCTTGAGTTTAAGTCAGGAAACGTCGCAAGGCAAAGTCGGTCGAGTGACACTCCGTCCAGAAGTCTTGATTGGGTCAGTTGGTGATTGAAGAAGCAAGGGCCGCGAGGCGACGATATGATTGAGTCTCATTGAGTTGCGAGGCACGACCTCAACAAGGATTTACAGCACGGTCATACGAGAATGGAGTCTTATCGCGTAGTTGCGTCTATAATTTTAAGCCGTTAGGCAAACACGACTCGATAGGTTAACTTGTTGGCACGAGAAGGGTCTCGAGGCAAGGTATGAGTTAATGTTGTCGTTGCAAGCACGAGATGGTCTAGAGACACAAAATAGCCAAGGCGTCGGTCCTAATATAATCCTAAGGTAAGACTAAAAAGACAATCGTAAAGGGACTTGTATTGTACAAAGTAAATCAAACGTGTTGGGTTTGTATGGGTGGGCGAGGAGCTCATTCCACCAGTACAGTTGAGTACTGACACCCACATAGTTTTCATGTACAGGCACAGGTAGAAGCTCGTGGCGCGGAGCTCGCTTGGATGCGTCGAGGCATGGAGTTCCTTGGAGATTCGAAGCACGCGGCCGCATGAAGTAAAGACTTATACGGGACATAATGTATGGACGTCGCCTTCCGAAGCTTCCGCTGGGTCAAGACTTGTATTGAGAGATGAGAAAGAGCTGAGTTACTTGTAATGTGAGATGAGTGAGCTTGAGAGACATGTAATATTGGCCTTGCCCCCTATTGTAACTGTTGTTTTCAATATCAATAAAAGAGTGTTTTGCAATGACTTATGTTTTGTTCTAAATTTTGCTGCTATTATTCAATGTCTCTGCTTGGGACTTCTGTGCGACGACCCCGTCGCAGCCGCTGAAATCGACCGTTATGGAACTCGTCTTGTACGAGCGCAATCTAGGCTAGTGCGGCATCACGCCTTAGCGAGGACGATCGCTCCTACGGGGGCGGGGCGTGACATAATGGTATCAGAGCACGGCTTTACGTCCTTGGACTATCGATTGAATTCTTTAACTCCGTTTTTTCCGTAAACTCTGAATCGTTGCTTCCGCAAAGTTGATATCGTTGGTGCGCTCTCTCTCAATTGTCCCACGGGATATCCGTACAATAAGTCTAACTATTTTGCAAAACATAGGAGAACAGTTTTTAATAAAATGAAAAGACGGTGTGCGTAAGCACGGTTGGCTAAGTCGGGCTGGGCATATACACCAAAGTTGCATCGACCTTAGAAAAGTCGAGTGCGGAAATTGAATAGTGTCGAGCAAGAATGAGTTGAACTCGATTGAGTAAAGTGAGTCGACTATCGATAGGGGTGCTATCGAGCGACGATAACGTCGATGCGATATAGATGAGCGTGCTTGGAATTTGAGGAATGGTTCAAACAGAAAATTTGAAGAAGTCGATTTTGATTCGAATGATAAGTTGAGGATTTGTTGAATGACTTCATCCCTGAGTGGTGTATGCGATAACCTCAGGGATGTCGATCGATTGATAAAAGATGATGCGAATTGAGGAAATACGTTGGTCGATGACTTAAGATGGACGGATGAACGATACGTGAATTTAGTTTGAGGAAATTGATATTGTGAATTAATCGAGGGATAATGGTCGAACTTAAATTTGAATGTTGAGGAGATTATCCAGTCGGACGATAGCATCATTCACACGACTCGAAATTGGTTGCAAATAAAGATCGTCAAGTTACGTATATCGTCGATGGTATTGAGGCGTATCAAAGATGATATACGATAACTCGGGGGTACTCTGATTCGGCGAATGACGATCGTACAAGTGTTGTTGTTCGGTTGAATGGATTACTTAGGATTTTGATTAAGATGAATGTTGGATGAAAATAAAAGTGTCTTGATGGTTACGCGGATAACCACAGCGTCGACATTCTTGTCTTGCGCGAGCGCAACTCTAGCCTCGCACATGCGTTGCGTCGAATTTGGGGCGATCGTTCTGTGTGAGCATTGACATGGTGATTCATGTCGCGGAAATGATCGAACTCGAAAAATTAGGACGCGACAACTTTGATTGTCTCGACTTTTCGGTTTGATGCGAAGGAAAATTCGAGGATGTTAGGACTTGCGATTGATGAATGAATGAAACTTGAGGATTGAGTAGGTCCAATCCGCGTATCGAGAATGAATCAGTCTAAATGCAAAACAAGAGTTACGTCCCGATGAGAATGATTATCTCGCAGGAGCGTGCATGGTGATTCGTGCCCACCGTAGATAATCTGACTCGCGTGAGATCGGGGCGCAACATATTGTTAAGTCGAACGACCTTGTGATCGATTACGTGAATTGGGATGAACGACTTAGGGAGTATAAAATGTGAATTATGGATTAGCAATGAATTGTGTCATAGCATGCTTGATTTGAAAAAGATTGATAGGCGATCTACGTCGAACGTTTTTGAAGAGATAGACTACGCGAAACGGTTTGAAGAACGAACGATATGTTCTTGTCGAGGATTGGTTGGACGTGAATTATCGTAGAAAGGCTTTGCTGAACGACTCGAACCCCGTACGACGAATATTGGAATGTGCGTAAGGAATCGATGCTCGATGTTTAGAAATCGGAGTGATGCGAGCTTGGGTAGCAAACCCCCGTACTATCAACTTAGTTTGACCTTAGGATGGGATCAGTGTTGATATCGTTGTTTGGGAACTGTGATTCCAATACTGACAATTGACTTTAGCCTAAAGAGATTGCCTAGCGGCTAGGCGAGATGTCCATGTTGCGAGAGTTAGCATCGGTAGGATTGATTTTCAGGATTGAGTAGATGGATCGATAGGTAGAATTGGATTCTCTATCATGAGGCTTGGCTAAAATGCATGTATTTCGGGGACGCTTGGAATGTGTGCACGATCCAAACTAAGTGATACGCTGAATCAAGTGAGACTTGAGGAACGGAGAAGTGTCAAGGATTTTGAAATTGTATTGAAGGAAAGATCGAGGGTAGCACGAGCGTGGCTCGAATTTGGGAAACGCATAGGCGTAGTGTGTGCGAGAGTTCTTAAATGTTGAGTAAAGTGATAAGTCGATAAGTGTACTCAGTTAGTTTCGAGGACGAAACTTTTTCTGAGTGGTGTATGATGTAGTGCCCCGTCCCGCTCAGTCAATCAGAGGAATCAAAACACCGACGGCGTTCGGACTTAGCCTTGCAACGGCTACTCGAAGACATCACTCGGTCGAGACGACCGCTCGCTCAGGTGGGGTAGTTTCGGTAAACTTACCTCATCTTAGACTTCACATAATAAATCGTGTATTTTCAACTTGCACAGTAGGCTTGATAATAAAAGAGACGAATCCACATAGCTAAAGGGAATAATCCCGACGGATCGAATTGAGTTAGAATATGGAAAGGTCTAACGGTCGGCATAGAGTTGGTGCACGGCGTGCTTTGAAAATGACACTCGATCCTTCGTCCCGAGGCTTGGGAGAAGGAAGTTGGTTGAGTCGGCGAAGTTATGAACATAGCCTAAGTCATAGGCGTCGCCCCCATAAAAGCTTCATAAAGCATGCACGGTCCTGTCGTCCAAGGCTTGGCATAGCCTTGGCTTGCCCCATGAGTTAAGTTGTGTTGCACAGCTTGTGCCATAAGTCTAGTCACCCAAATGACTTGGTCGTTCAAAAGTTGAACGCATGCACGGCACGTTCCATCGAGGCAAGGCTTGACGTGGCCTTTGCTCGTTAAGTTGTAGGCTTGAGTAAGTTAGGCAAAGTTATGTCGGTCGACCTAAGTCATTCCAAAGTATTGTCCCGCTCATTCTGCGGTTGTCAGGTTAAATAGTCCCACGATCCCAAGGCCCGTCATATAAAGTATGACTTGGGCGATAGCGTCGCTTAGAATGGAAGTCGGTTTGAGGCACGATGTACGGACCTAGTGTTAAGACAGGAACCACGGTTGATTTAATAAGTTTTGGAGAAAGGACTATCAAATAGGCATTCATGAGTTGAATGAAATGATATGGTAACATGGAAAGAATGCTCGCGACCGTGGGTCGTCGAGGGGTCTCAAATGATAGAAAGAATGCTCGCGACCTTGGGTCGTCGAGGGGTCTCAAATGATAGAAGGCTTGATATTGGTTTTGAAAGAGATGGTAACATTGAAAAGAAGGATGACTGTGTGAGACGTCAGTTTGAGTCGAGTCATGTATGGTCATTGGACAACTTGTCGACAAGGAGGAGTTTTCACGCGCGACAACCCTGGGAGCCATGGGACCGCAGCGTTCCAGAGGAAAACAGGTATAGCCGTAGCTGGACGAACCGCTCGGGTCATTTGAGAACTTTCAGCGGGGCTAGCTACTTGCGCTGAAAGGGTCGCCGAATGGCAAGGCTATAGTCGAGGATAGCTTGTGATGTTAGTGACCAATTCATATAGATAGGTCAGCACGGGCGACAATCCGCGTATGTGCCTTTGGATTGAGTCTAGTTGAATGTGTGTATGGTTGGAATACAATGTTCGGTCCTAAGATGTGGCATAATGTGGCATCGAGTTCTAAGTTGTCGGCATATAAGTTGCATAAGTGGGTTTGAGTTGTCTTGAGTTTAAGTCAGGAAACGCCGCAAGGCAAAGTCGGTCGAGTGACACTCCGTCCAGAAGTCTTGATTGGGTCAGTTGGTGATTAAAGTAGCAAGGGTCACGAGGCGACGATATGATTGAGTCTCATTGAATTGCGAGGCACGGCCTCAACAAGGATTTATAGCACGGTCACACGGGAATGGAGTCTTATCGCATAGTTACGTCTATGATTTTAAGCCGTAAGGTAAACACGACTCGATAGGTTAACGTTGTTGGCACGAGAAGGGTCTCGAGGCAAGGTATGAGTTAATGTTGTCGTTGTAAGCACGAGATGGTCTAGAGACACAAAATAGCCAAGGTGTCGGTCCTAAAATAATCCTAAGGCAAGACTAGAAAGACAATCGTAAAGGGACTTGTATTGCACAAATTAAATCAAACGTGTTGGGTTTGTATGGGTGGGCGAGGAGCTCATTCCACCAGTACAGTTGAGTACTGACACCCACATAGTTTTCATATGCAGGCACAGGTAGAAGCTCATGGCGCGGAGCTCGCTTGGATGCGTCGAGGCACGGAGTTCCTTGGCGATTCGAAGCGTGCGGCCGCATGAAGTAAAGACTTATACGGGACATAATGTATGGACGTCGCCTTCCGAAGCTTCCGCTGGATCAAGACTTGTATTGAGAGATGAGAGAGAGCTGAGTGACTTATAATGTGAGATAAGTGAGCTTGAGAGACTTGTAATTTTGGCCTTGTGCCCTATTGTAACCGTTGTTTTCAATATCAATAAAAGAGTATTTTGCAATGACTTGTGTTTTGTTCTAAATTCTGCAGCTATTATTCAATGTCCCTGCTTGGGACTTCTGTGCGACGACCCCGTCGTAGCCGCTGAAATCGACCGTTATGGAACCCGTCTTGCACGAGCACAATCTAGGCTCGTGCGGCATCACGCCTTAGCGAGGACGATCGCTCCTACGGGAGTGGAGCGTGACAAACACCCCCAGCAGTATGCACAAGCCCAAGTCCTGAGTCAGATAAGGCAGCAAGGATTTCAGCAGAGGGGACCAGCACCCCGAGGGCATGGTCAGGCTATGGTGATGACCGTAGAGGAAGGATTGGCACCAAGAGAGGTAGTGGCAGGTACTATTCTCGTCAACTCCTTTCCAGCTTCAACTTTATTTGATTCTGGTGCATCGCATTCATTTATGTCTGCATGATTTACGGTACAGATAGGATCGGAGCCCGAGTCATTATCAGTAAGGCTCAATATATTTACTGGTAACGGACTTGTGGGAGTAGATAGAGTGTTTTTCTCGTGTCGGATCGTAGTCAGCGGTAGAGAGTTCCCCGCTAGATTGATAGAGTTCCCAATGGCCGATTATGATGTGGTCTTAGGGATGGATTGGTTGAGGAACCATTATGCTAGAATAGACTGCCATATTGGCAGGGTTGTTTTTAGCATTTTCGACGAGCCAGAGTTTTCTTTCTCCCGAGGCGAAGTTGAACCTTCTCCTCCAGTATTGCGGATGGCAGTAGCAGCGGTGCCGTTACCCCGGATAGTTGAAGAGTTTTCAGATGTTTTTCTAAAATAGCTTTCAGGGATGTCGCCAGAACGAGAAATCGAGTTCACCAAAGATTCGATCCCAGGGACAGCCCCAGTGTCAGAGAGAGTCTACAGGATGGCGCCATCAGAGCTGGAGATATTGTACAAGATGATTGAAGAACTCAGAACCAAGGGATTCATTCGTGCTAGTGGATCGCCCTGGGGAGCCCCGATGCTTCTTGTGAAAAAGAAGGATGGTACGTCCAGGTTATGTGTAGATTATCGTACCTTGAACTCAGTGACAATCAAGAACAGATACCTTCTCCCGAGGATAGATGACTTATTTGATCAACTCAAGGGGGAAGCAGTATTCTCGAAGATTAACTTGCGGTCAGGATACCATCAGATCAGAGTCAGAGAGCAGGATATTCCGAAGATAGCTTTCAGATCACGGCATGGACATTAGGAGTTCCTTGTTATGCCATTTGGAGCAACCAATGCGTCGGCTGTATTCATGGACCTCATGAATCGCATTTTTATGACCTACTTGGATCAGTTCGTGATTGTGTTCCTAGACGATATCCTGGTCTACAGTAAGAGTGAGACGGAGCATGAGCAGCACCTCCGTATGGTTCTGTAGATTCTCAGAGAACACTAGTTGTATGCCAAGTTCAGTAAATGTAAGTTCAGGCTCGATCGCATTTCATACTTGGGTCATATCATCACCAGAGGAGGAGTAGAAGTGGATCCCCAGAAGATTATGGCTATTGGGTCGTGGCCAGTGCCCAGCACGGTTGTAGAAGTTCGTAGTTTTCTTGGCTTGGCCGGCTACTACCGACGATTTGTTTTAGACTTTGCTCGGGTTTCAGCGCCATTGACCCAGTTGACCCGCAAGGATGTACAGTTTGCTTGGACAGCAGAGTGTCAGAATTCTTTTGAGAAGTTGAAGCGAGACTTGATGACGGCTCCCATTCTCATGCTTCCAGATGGGACAGGAGGATTCTCAGTATATTGTGATGCTTCAGGCAGGGGTTTAGGATGTATTTTGATGCAGCATGGGAAGGTAATAGCTTATGCGTCACGACAACTTCATGATCATGAGAGAAATTACCCAACCCATGACTTGGAGCTGGCAGCAGTAGTGTTTGCACTTAAGTTGTGGAGGCACTACTTGGATGGAGATAGGGTGAAGATTTTCACCGATCACAAGAGCCTGAAGTATGTTTTCACCCAGAAGGATCTTAACATGCGTCAGAGGAGATGGCTAGAGCTACTTGTCGATTATGATGTCAACCTGCAGTATCACCCTGGAAAGGCCAACGTCGTTGCAGATGCATTGAACAGAAGAGCCGGAGTTTATCTCCTAACAACGCAACCATAGTTGCTAGCAGATCTTAAGAAGATGGGTATAGAAGTTGTCCTTCTTACCAGTGTGGCATTGATGGCCAGCATGTAAGTTCAGTCCACTATAGTCGAGAGGATCCGGATGGCGCAGTCAACAGATTCCAAGCTTCAGCGGCTCAGAGCAGAGTGCGAGGCAGGACGAAGACCAGAGTGATGCATTCATGAAGACGGTACACTTCGGCATGGAAGGCGTCTTTGTGTACCCAGTAGAGATATCAGACAGGAGGTCATGGCAGAAGCTCATAGTTCTCAGTATTCCTTTCATCCCGGGGGTACGAAGATGTACTATGATATCTGTCAGCACTTTTGGTGGAATGGCATAAAGAGGAAGATAGTCCGGTTTGTCTTCGGTGTTTAGTTTGCCAACAAGTTAAAGCTGAACATCAGAGACTAGCTGGACTTCTTCAGCCCTTGCCAATTTCGAAATAAAAGTGGGAGCATATAACCATGGATTTCGTGACTGGATTTCCTAGATTCTTGGCCGGGTAGAGATGCTATTTGGGTTATAGTTGATAGGATCACGAAGGTGGCTCACTTCCTCCCGTTCAGAGTTGGTCAGTCGACGGCTTAGCTAGCAGAGATATACCTCTGGCAGATCGTCAGACTTCACGATAGACCAGTCAGTATCACCTCGAAACGAGATTTAAGATTACATTGCACTTTTGGCGTAGCCTGCAAGAGAGTTTGGGAACTCACCTCCAGTTCAGCTCAGCTTATCATCCGCAGACAGATGGTCAGTCAGAGCGCACCATACAAACCTTGGAAGATATGTTGAAATCTTGTACACTCACTTCGTTGGTTTGTGGAAAGATCACCTGCATCTAGTGGAGTTCTCGTACAACAACAGTTTCCAGGCCAGTATCCAGATGGCACCGTTAGAGGCACTGTATGGTAGGAAGTGCAGATCCCCGCTAGCCTGGAATGATGTTGGAGAAAGGCAGATGCTCGGTCCGAAAATAATTTCCCAGACAGTTGAAGTGGTCAGAAGAGTCAGGGATCATCTTCGAGTTGCCCAAGATCGCCAGCGTCATTGGGCCGATTCTCATCGGCGTCCTCTTGAGTTTTCTGTCGACGACCATGTATTCCTGAGAATTTTGCCTAACCGTGGCGTCATTCGTTTCAGCGTACGGGAAAAGCTTAGTCCTAGGTATATAGGGCCGTTTGACATTCTGGAACGAGTAGGTGACGTATCCTATTATCTCGCTCTTCCACCGTCGTTACGTGAGGTGCATGACGTGTTCCACGTATCCCAATTATGACGGTATATCCCAGACCTGAGCCATATCCTGGATTATTCAGAATTAGTTGTTGGTACCAACCTTTCGTATGTGGAGAGGCCCGTGTCTATATTGGACCGAAGAGAGAAGATACTCAAGAACAAGACTATCAAGTTAGTCCGAGTTGCTTGGGATCATCACTCTTTGGGTGAGTCAACGTGGGAGCGTGAGGATGATATCCGATTGCGATATCCCGACCTGTTTGACTCATAAGGTATAATATCTTTCTTATGCCTTATGCTCTAAGTTTCTTGCTTGAATGAATGATTGATTGCCTAGTTATAGCTTGCTTGTGATTAGTATAGCTTGTCCTTGTCCCTCTAGCCTCTTAATTAAATTTTGAGGACGGAATTCTTTTAAGGTAGGTAGAGTTGTAATACCCGTAGTTCGTATTATGTATTTTAGAATACGTGTACATATTTTGCCTCGTATTGTATGTCTCCTTGCTTGGTTTATTTGGTATTTTCATTTGCTTGGTTATGGTTCATCTTGGTTCAGTTCGACTTGATTTGTTTCGGCTTGGTTCGGTTTTGATTATGAACCAACCCACCTACCTACCACCACTCTCACCATTTATTAACCCAACACTCTATTTCTCTCTCCCCATTCACTTCTTCATTAATTTCTTTTCTTCTTCCTCCATTAACTCTCCACCTACCAGGAAGGTTTAGGCAAGTGCAACTTGCTTCATAGAGGAACTCAAGTTTTATTGTTCTATTTTCTTCCTCTCAATATTCTAAGACACTTTAGTACTTAGTACTTTCGATTTCCATGGCTCATCTCATGTAGATCTAAGTTTATTTCAGTTTTGGATCTCTTAGGTTTTGATCTATTTAACTTGTTATTTTTTAAGTTTTGATGGTTCCATGTTGTAGAGAATTTCGTTCTACCCCCTTTTGACCTATGGAAGTCCAGATTTGGGCTCGAAATGAAGGATAGATGGAGCTTAGAAGCATGGCTTCCTGGTTCTCCTTCTCGGATGGAATGGAAAAGAAGAACAGGATTCAGCCGCATGAGCATCCCGAGCCGCATGAGCGCATGGATCTTGCAGCCGCATAGACTTCTTCCCTGGCCGCAAGGGACTCAGCTCATCTCAGCCGCATAAGACCCCTTTCATTCCCAGCCGCATGAGCGCATGCCCCTCCTACCGCATAAGCTCATGCCCCCTCTTCCACCGCATAAACCCGGTTCTCGTCAGCCGCATGAACCCGATCTTCTTCAACCGCATAATCCCAGTCTCTTCGAGCCGCATATGCCTTGTAAACCCCGATCGCATGAGCTCCCTTAGCCGCATGTGACCCATTCATTCCCAGCCGCATAAAACACAAGTTTCCGCGAGCCGCATGAGACCCATTTCCTTCTGGCCGCATGCGCCCTTTCTTACCAGAGCCGCATGAGCCCGACTCCTACCAGCCGCATATGCCCGTCCTCCTGAGCCGCATGAGCCTGTGTTTTCCCTTAGCCGCATGAGACTCTCCCTTGCTGTATGGCTTTTCTCGTAACCTTGTACCCCTTTTAGTATATTAGAATGTTACAATTATGCCTATATAACTTAGGTCCCTTGATTACATGCTTGTACTATATTATCTTGTACATGTTTCCCTGAACACGATAGTGACCCGTAGTGGTGTACTCTTGACAAGTAACATGACATGATAGTGGCCCGCCGTGACGTACTTTTGACAAGAAAATCTAACATGATATACCTTGATATGCTGTTGCGACAGCTAGCCTGACATGACAAGAATGAATGACCTGGACACCGTGGGCGATTACGTTTGTACAAATGAACCAGTATTATCTTGCATCATGATAGGATGGGACTCCTGAGTTCCACGGTCGGGGGTACCTACTAAAATTGACTAAGGCTAATAACTAGAATAATCCAATAGTCATGAAGAGACCTCCCAGCTACAGGCAATCTCGTTATCTGGGCGCGCTTATGGATTTGTAGCCTGCCGACGAGTAGGGCACATTTCCAGCACACTGTCATGTGTTGCACCCTTCTTGAACAAATATTCGACCTGGATAACCTGGATGGTCTGCAGGTCTTATGGCTGTTGGAATAATCTCACTGCATCTTGCTAGTAACTAGGCATGTGATAACCCTAGTTAGTTAAAGTATCAAGCCGTACTCTTTGCTTGGCCGTGATTGATTGGATGGAGTTAGCCCAGTTAGTCTTGTCCTGTTCCTGTACAAGATTGTAGCATGACCTGACCACTTGTGTTTTATTTTATCGATAAATGGTGAGAAACCAAGTTCCGTTCAGATGAAGAGTTACAACCCCGGTACTTGTTTGGTTTAAGGGTTGTAACTTGGTTATCTGAATAGTTCCATGGTCATCTTACAATATATCCTCATGATGCTCCATCTCTCTAGTTTTATTATGTCATTATTATATTCTGTGTTAATTGCTGGTTTTAGTTCCTAAGTGAAGCCTCCTTTGTGGCACTTGCTCTTTCTGGGATCTGATCCAGCTGGTTTTGTATGGCCAGATACTGGAGCAGCTCCCGAGGATCTTCTTATCTTCCAGCCAGATGGTGACCATCACGCGTAACCAAGGCAACGAGTGGGTTTCTTTTGTTCTTCCACTTTATTGTAAAAATATTCTTTTGAGGCGTTTAGCTGACGAGCACATGTTTAGCTCGATTGCACTTTACTTACTGTCTGCCTACGGGCTGTAACATAATTGGCAAATCTTAGGGTTGATCATGTATTGACTACAACTCTTGCTAGTCCTGATATTTTGTACGACTAGCTTCATGATCATCCAAATATGTAATGTATGGGATGCCTTACTATTGTGTATTTTGTGCTCTGACATCTTGTAACTATTAATACTTGCTTGTGATTGAGACAATAGGCTTGTTCATGACCATAGGAGACTAATGGCTTGTAGTTAAACCCTCATGTATCTAGACAGCCGTGACTGTGTAGCGAGGTGGGTTGTACTTCAATATACGTAGCTGGCTATATATGCCCCCGCTCTCCAGTATTCTGGTTCTGGGGCGTTACAGCTTTGCTGAATGACTCGGACCCCTTGGAGTAAGTATTGTAAGTGCGAATAGGATAAATCTATGCTCGAAGTTTAGAAATCGGAGTGATGCAAGCTTGGGTAGAAAACCTGTACTTTCAACTTTGGTTTGACCTTAGGATTGGGGTCAGTATTGATATTATTGTTTGGAAACTATGATTCTAATACTGACGATTGACTTTAGCCTAGAGAGATGGCCTAGCGGTTAGGCAAGACGTCCATGTTTTGAGAGTTAGTATTGTACGATTGATCTTGAGGATTGATATGATTGAATATCGGTATTGGTGGATAGAATGATTCAAATTATGAGGACACCACTTACGAGTCTTGGCTAAAATGAATATATTTCAGGGATGCTTGAATATGTGCATGATCCAACTCGAGTAGTGATAACGAATTCTCTATCACGAGGCTTGGCTGACATGCATGTATTTTGGGGACGCCTGGAATATGTGCACGATCCAACTAAGTGGTACGTTGAATTCAAATGAAACTGTAGGAACTGAACGGTACAAGGATTTTGAAATCGTTTTTCAAAAAAAAGATTGATGGTAGTGCGATCGTTGGATTCAAATGAACTTGAATGTCGATTGAACGAATGGTTTGTCCTAGAACTAAGTTACCCGTATGTGAGATAAGTATAAGTTGTCCCCAGTTGAGATATAGTCGTTAGAGATAAAAAAATAAACAAAGCACGAGCGTGGCTCGGATTGAAGAAACACATAGGAGGAATGTGTGCGAGAATCATTGGATGTTGGATCGAGTTATAAATCGATAAGTGTACTTAGTTAGTTTCGAGGATGAAACTTTCTCCGAGTGGTATATAATGTAGTGCCTCGTCCCGCTTAGCTCAATCGAAGGAATTAAAACGCCAACGACGTTCGAACTTAGCCATGCAACGAATGCTCGAAGACCTGCTCGGTCGAGGCGACTCCTCGCTCAGGTGGATGGCTTCAGTGAACTCGCCGCAGCTTAGCCTTTACACTAATAAATCGAAAGTTTTCAAATACACAAATAGTCTTGATAATAAAAAGAGACGAATCCACATAGTTAAGGGAATAATCCCGATGGGTCGGATTGATTTAAAATACGAAAATGTCCAACGGTCGGCTTAGAAATGTTGTACGTCGTGCTTTCAAAATGACACTCGGTCCTTCGTCCCGTGGCTTGGGAGAAGGAAAGTTGATCTTCTCTAAAAAGCTATGAATTATCCTAAGTCATAGGCGTCGTCCGTATAAATGCTTAATAAAGCATATACGGTCCCATCGTCCAAGACTTGGCATAGCCTTTGCTCGTCCTACGGGTTAAGTTGTATCGCACGGCTTGTGGCATAAGTCTAGACACCCAAAGAACTTGGTTGTTCAAGTCGAACGCGTGCACGATACGTTCCCACGATGCAAGGCTTGACGCAGCCTTTGCTCGTCAAGTTGTTGCACGATTGAGTTAGGCAACAAGTTATGTCGGGCTAACTAAGTCATTCTAGCACTGCCGTACGATATCTATGGTTGTCATAGCCACATAGTCCCACGATCTTAAGGCTCAACATATAGGGTATGACTTAAGCGGTAGCATCGTATAGGACGCAAGTTGGTTTAAGGCACGAGCCACGGTTGGTTCAATAAAAAAGTTAGCCACGGTCTATGGCACCTAAAGAATATGTTTTGTTCAAGTTAAGCGGGAAGGCTATAGTCGTTCCTTGGATTTCAAAGAATGGAAAGTTCAAGCGATGGTTTGTCGCGGAGGCGGTCCCTCGTTTAGGAGTCTCATGGTTCCAATGCACGTTTTGCATGATATGGTTTCAAGCACGTTTTGCTAAAGAGTATGGTTTAAGTCGTTCCACAGATTAGGCCATGCATTTACATGAGTCTAGATGAAGTCTCGTAGGTGCATGGTCATGGACAACTTGTCGATAAGGGCGATGTTTCTTCGGATTGGCAACCTGGGCACAGGAGACCGATCCGGCCATGGAGGAAATACGGTATAGCTGATGCTCGGTAGGCAACCAGGAATTCGGTGGGCTGTCATTGGGGCTATCTACCTGCATTGACCGACCCATCATATTCCTAGCTATGTCCACGATGGCTAGTTAATGCCAGTAAACTTTATAGATAAGTTGGCATGCTGAGCGGCTATCTGCATGCACGGTGTCGGTCGAATCAAAGAAAGTGTAAACACGGCACAAACTGAGTCGAGGGAAGGTATGCACGATTTCAACACCAGTATGAAGCCTAAGATTTGGCTATAGCAAAGATATGTGCTTCGGCACGCGTCGTAGTATCGAGTATTAAGTTGTTCGCACAGAGTTGTATTAGTCGGATTTGAGTCGTTAAGAGTTAAGTTAAGAAGGGCCGTAAGGCGAGTTTGATTAACTAATGTTGAGTTGCGAGGCACGACCTTGATATGTTCATGTATGGCCACGCTGTCATGGCACAATTATAGGCAAGACTAAGTGGGAAAGCACTGCCTCAAGTATATTGAAGCACGAATAGAGTTTATGGCATGACTAAGTTGCTGCGTTCCAAATATAGGCCGATAAGGCAAGCACGAGTCAATAACATGATGCCGTTGACACAAGAAGGGTCTAGAGGCAAAGTATAAGTAAGTTGTTGGTGCAAGGCACGGTGATGGTTTGAGACACAAAATAGACAAAGAGTTTATGAACTAAAATCGATCCTAAGACAAGAATAGAAAGACAATCGTAAAAGGATATGTTACACAAAGTAAACGAACGTGTTGGTTTTGTATGGGTGGACGAAGAGCTCACTCCACCAGTACAGTTGAGTACTGACACCCACATAGTTTTCATGTGCAGGAACAAGGTAGAAGCTCCTTGGAACGGAGCTCGCTTGGATGTGTCGAGGCAACAGAGTTCCTTGGCATTTCGAGGCGTGCGGCCACATGGAGTTTGGACTTATATGGGACATAATGTATGGACATCGCCTATCTGTAGCATCCGCTGGCTCGTTAACTTGTATTATGAGTGAGACTGAGTGATTGTAATCATGGCCTCGTGCCACATCGTAACCTTTGTTTCAATATCAATAAAAAACACTTTGAATGACTTGTGTTTTTTTTTAAGTTTTTGCTAGTGTTATTCAATGTCTCCGCTTGGGACTTCTGTGCGACGACCCCGTTGCAAGCTGTTGTAATCGACTGTTATGGAACCCACCTTGCGTAAGCGCAATCTAGGCTCACGCGGCATGGCGCCTTAGTGAGGACGATCGATCATACGGGATCGGGGTATGACATATCAAGCCATAAGCCTTACATAGTAGACTGCTAGGAGCTGGGCACTACAAATGCTTCCAAACTTGATCATCATTGTGATGATGGTTGTCAGTGTGACCCTCAGAAGGATGAGCATTACCGATGAGGAAGTTCATAAAGGGAATGAGGATGACGGTATACAGCCAACACCAAAGGTTCCATTGAAAAGGAACACGAGAGAGCGTTGACCATCCACGAGATACTCTGCAGATGAGTACGTGTTATTAACTGGAGGAGGAGAGCCTCAAAGCTTCTTAGAGGTAGTGGAAGACGAACGTAGGCAGGGGTGGATGCAAGCCATACAGAGGAGATGAGTTCCTTACAGGAGAACTCCACATATAAGCTGCTGCGGTTACCAAAGGGCAGAAGGACTTTGAAAAGTCGATGGATGTTCAGAGTGAACCAGATAGAAGATGCTACTCTCCCTCAAAACAAAGCGAAGCTGGTAGTTAAAGGCTATATACAACAATAATTGCGTAGATTTTGATGAGATCTTTTCGTCGATCGTCAAGTTGTCATCTATTTTGGTGGTGCTAGCATTATCAGCCAATTTGGATTTATAGGTTGAGTAGATGGACGTGAAGACGACGTTCCTCCATAGTAATTTAGAGGAGTTATATATGGAGCAGTCAAAGCAATTTTGTGAGAAAGGCAAGTTATATTTAGTCTACGAGTTAATACAAAGCTTATATGGTATGAAGCAGGCTTCGGGGATGTGGTACAATAAGTTTGAGTCATTTACAGAGGAACTTGATCATTCACGTACGCATTTAGACCATTGTGTGTTTGTGAAATACCATTATACTATTGCTCTATGTAAACGATATGTTATTAGTGGGTTGAAATGCCACGAGGATAGCAAGTTGAGGTATCAACTGGGTGCGACCTTCTCTATAAAGGATTTGGGCACAATAAAGATAATTATTGGGATGGAGATTAAACGAAAGAGAGAGTCCAACCTGCTTTACTTTCCTAAAAGAAGTACATTCATTTGGTACTTCAACGTTTTGGAATGGACGGATCAATCCATGGAGGGTACGTTGGAGTGTGGTCAAATGGATTATATGATACCTTTAGGAAACTACTGATTGGAAACTTTTATTTGGTGGTGACGAGCCGAAGTTGGTTGGATATACTAAAGCTGATATGGCTGGAGATATAGAAATGAGGAGATCGAATTTCGGGCTACGTGATGATGTTTGTTGGTGGAGCAGTTTCGTGGAAGTCACCGTTGCAAAAGTATGTTGCCTTGTCTATAACAGATGCATAGTTCATTACGGTAACGGAGGCTTACAAGGAGTTACTATAGTTGAAGAAGTTTCTGTAAGAAGTTGGGCTTACGCAAGAGCAATACATTTTGCTTTATGACAGGAAGAGTGTAATCCATATTGGAAAGAACCTGATATTTTATAATCGATCCAAGCATATTGCAACTCAATATCATTGGATACGAGATGCACTTCTGGTGAAGGACGCAATGCTTGAGAAGTTCACACAAAGGACAATGGAATGGATATGCTCACGAAGATTCTACCAAGAGAGAAGTTTGAGTATTGCAGAAGGATCATCGTTATGATGAGCTCCTCCACCTAGTTGGAAAGGGGGAGATGTGTTAAAGTTGGGTGGGGTTTCCAACCTATGTAGAGAATACTCCGGAGTACGACGAGCGTCGTTCGTGTGTTGAAGAAGCTTGGGAAGTGCGACGAGCTCCATCCGTGTGTAGGAAAAGTTCATGATTCAAAGGCAGTAGGTTCTAGCGAGAACGGTAGTGCCCCGTCTCGTTCATTTCAACATGATGAATTGTGGCATTCAGACTTGGCTATGCAATGACTCGCTTGAAGTTCTTCTCCGTCAAGACAAGTTCTCGTTTAAGTGGGTGGCTTCGATGAACTCGTCTCTACCTTTCCTTTACACTTAATAAAATGAATCACGTGTTTGTTTTCGTCAGTAGATGAAACTGATACATGCTAATAAAAGAGTTGAACCACATAGCTAAGGAAATAATTCCATCTTGTAGTCGAGTTGTATAGAATATGGAAATGTTAAACTTGCTATCAATAGTGTATCACACCGTGTTTTCAAATTGGCACTCGTCCTATCGATTTTACGACTTGTGTAAAGTATAAGTCCTCTATGCTATCACATAGATTATAGACTTACGATCATCATATAAACGTTCACACGGTTACAATGTTTAAAATATAGATTATAACATTTTTGGAGTATTACGTAGAATATGGTTTATCAGTTGGGCATGAAGGCTATCAAATAGTCATTCCTGAGTTCAGAGATAGAAATGGAAGGATTTTGGTACCCTTTGAACGCCAAGGCTTTATCCCTGGTCTGGGAAGTTTAGAGGCGATAAATGGATCATGGCAGATTAATAGTAAAGAATGAATTATGTATGGTTTTATACTGAGTAGTGATGCCATAGATATTGATCTCAGTTTTGGCCATACATTTATGCTGGGTCTAGATGTTCTCGTAGATGCGTGGTCACTGAACAACTTATGCACAAGGGTGTGTTCCTCGGACGATCACCGGGGCACTAGGATCGATTCGGCCTAGGGAAAAAGGGGTGCTGTAGCAAGATGTACTGGTGACTCGGGGCCTCCAGTAGGGCTACCTACCTTGCAACTTGAAGGATCATCATCTAACTAATAGTCCAGAAAGGCTTGGGGAGCCATGACCTTTCCTATAGAGTTAAGCATCAAGCTAGTGTATATCTGTGTGTAGATATGCTGGAAATGTCTACAAGTAATGAATGCACGACACGCAAGACAATTATTGAGCCTAATATTTGGCTTATGCATAGGCACGCATCACGATGCAAAAATGTGAGATTATGAAATGATAGGGTGGCTCTAGATCTTTATAATATATACTGTGATATTATTGCATGGAAACAAAGAAGGACATATGGTAAGTATGGATAAGTTTCTTTTGTTGCGTGGCATGGTCATGACGTTGCGACACGAGTATGTTTGCTAGTATATGCCATGAAACTGATCCTAAGACAAGATTAGAAATATCCCCTAATATTGTGTGCACTTACTAAAATAACGTGTTTATTTTGTATGTGTGTGCAAGAGGCCTTCCCATTAGTGCATTTCTATGTACTGATATCCTACCAGACTATATGCAAGATACAGGGAATAACTTACTCGGTGCTGAGCTCGCTTGGACGCGTCAAGGCATGGAGTTCCTTGGCGATTCGAGGTGTGCGTCCGCATTGAAGACTTCACTTATACGGGACATAATGTATAGACATCATCGATTGTATTCTTCTTCAAGTTGTAAGTCTCAGGGCATGATCTATTATAATTGAGAGATGAGTGAGAGAATGAATGATTGTAACATTGGCTTTAAACCTTTGCAATTTCACTGCAATATCAATAAAGAGAATTTTTGTATAGTTTAGTTTATTCAACTTTTCTACCTGGGATTTCTGTGTGACAACCCTGTCACTTAGTTGTTCAATTGGCCGTTTTGGTATTCGTCTTGTGCGAGCGTAAATTAGGCTCGTACGACATCACGTCCTAGTGAGGACGATCAGTTCTCCAGAACCGGGCGTAACAAGAATAGACCGAGTTCAGCCCGAGTTCGATCATATTCTAACAGACAATTTTGCCTTGGGGACCGAACTTGGTCCAAACTCGGTCCAAATTAGACAAAACTATTATGCCTATGTTGATCGAATTCGGTCCGAATTCGATCCTTTCGGGATCGAATCTGAATTGGGTGTTTATGTACACCATTGGATCCCATCAACGGTCCACATTTGTTTTGGTTTTAGAGGGTTATTATAGGTGTTTTCTATCCCTAAAACTATTATCAATCTAGCAGAGAGATATATCAAAGTTTGCAACTTTTGGAGAAAGAGAGGGGGGAGGGGCCTTCGAGTTTGCAACTTTTAGTGATAGAGGTTTATAACACTGTTTCTAAAAAAAAAATAGGGAGTTTTAGATCTACAAATGGAGATTTTCCATTAAGAATATACTAGTATATATGCACGTGCCTTACACGTATTTTAACATTTTTTAATTAACTTAGGAATACTACTTAAGAAGACTAAAGGATAGTCTTCGTAATTACTAAGTTGACCTTATTAAAATTAATGAACAAATTTTATTAGTATAGATATGCAAGGATATTTTTGGAAGAAAAATTCCACGGTGAAGCCTAATTTTTGGCTTTATATAGTAGAATAGATCTAAAAGTTGAAAATTTTGGAATCTTCCAAAAAAAAAAAATTTGGCCCTAGCCCTGCGGGAACCTAGTCTCAAACATTTTTTTGCCTTCAACACTCTGACACCAGTAAACAATTTATTAATAACGAGATAAACAATTTGTCCATAAAATACGAAAATCATATCCCTTAAGAATATGTATGTTTGTTTGGGTAAAAAAATAATTTCTTTTTTCTGTACTCTGTTATTTTTATTTTTCTCTTTTCTCATTTTTTAAAAAATTTTAAGATTTTTTTTGTTTTGTTTTGTTTTCGTTTCTTTTAAGTTAGTTTTCATTTTTGAAGTAATTTTTTCTACTTCTATTAAGTTTTTTGTTTCTTCTTTTTCTCATTTTTTGCTTTTTATCTTTTTCATTTATTTTAATTGTTTTTTTTCCTTTTTTTTAATTACTTTCATTTCTTTCATTTTTCTTTTTTTTTAAAAATCTTTTGTTGTTCTTTTGTTTTTCTATACTTTCTTTAATTCTTTCTCTTTTTTTTTTCTTTTCTTTTTTTTTCTTTTCTTTTTTCAAAATTTTTTGTTTTTAATTATTTCTTTCTCTTCCTTTTTATGCAAACCCCTTTTTCTTCTTTCTATGGTTTTTTTTAAAAAAAAATCCTATACTTTTATTTTCTTTTTCAGTTTTTTTAGTTCTTTCTCATTTTTATTTTTTATTTTTAAAATATTTTGTTTTGTTTTTTAATTTTTTCCTTGTTTTACAAAAACTATTTCCCCCTTGTTCCTTTTTACCTCTTGTTTTTATCTTTGTAGTTATTTTTTGGGTTGGGTTCCTTTCACGTCAGGATGAGTATGAGTTAGATTCTTACGGATCGGATCGTAAATATTAAATTATATGTAAAGAAACAATGAAGTCAATAGAATTTGTACTATGTTCTCTTAAATACTAAGATATATAATCTTAACTAACTACACTATAAAAAAAATCACAACAAATAATAACTACTATTAAATATATTTATTCATCAATCAGAAATAGATATTTTGTATATGAACTATATATTTCTGAGAATATTTATATATTTATCAAACATAGAAATATAATAATCTAAATTTTAATTCCATTGAATTTAACTGGATAATATAGAATTTTTGACTATATAATACTAATATATATGCACATGCGTTGTACGTATTTCATAGATTATTATTAGGAAGACTAAAAGAAGTTGGTATAATTATTCTGATATTTATTAAGACTACTTAGAAAGACTGAAAGACGGCTAACTTAATTATTCTATTCTATTATATATTATTTTATACATGGCTACAAGATTACTTAGGAGTACCAAAAAATAGCTTATGTAATTATCTAGTTGTCCTTATTAACTTTAGTGAATAATTTTAATTAGTAAACATATGAAATGCTATATTTGGAAAGAAAAATTTCACAATGAAGCTGAATTTTTATAGATTTCAGGCTAAACAGACATTTTTGGCACCTTAACTTTCAATTGCTCGATTTTGACACATCGTCTTCATAAATTGCTCTTTTGAAGTACATTCCGTCAATTTTGAGACATAACGAGACCACTTCAAAAGTATATTTTGTAGTAAAAAGAACGTAATTTAAATATTTGTATTGTCTGATATGATTTTGAAGTGTCCTGATGCGCTTCACAATTGACTAAATATGGTAGCAAGGTCGGTCCGGAGAGTTGGGTTGTCTAGACTGAATCAGTCCTAAAAAACTAAATTAGTCCGAAGCTAATTTTGGTTGTCCTTTATTCCAATTGAAAATATATAAGTTTAAGTCGGATTTGGACTAAAAAAACTAAATGACCTTGAAGTTACCCTATGGAGGAGGGTTGTCCAAGTTCGAATTCTTTTATAGCTTACCTCTAGGCTTGCTCTAGTAGTAAAAAAGTTAAGATATATATAAAAGAACATCCGAATGCTATAGTTGCAGTGTCATTAAAATAATTTAGTCTAAATTTTGCTAACCAAACTCTCCCTAAGAAATTCCAATAGTAATAGATAAAAGGGTTATTTAGTAATAGGGTCTCAAATATATATGAAAATTAGGATTTGGGTCAAAAATGACCAATATTAGAGTTTGGATTTCGAAATTATTGTTCATATAGAATAATGAATAGTAACTTTGAAATCCAAACTTTAACATTGGTCATTTTTGAATATACAAATCCTAATTTTCATATACACGTTAGACCATGTTACTAAATTTCCCTAGGTGAGCAACGGTTCGGTTTAGATCAAACCGAACCGTATATATGAAAACCTAAATAACTGTAAATTGTATTTCTCAAAACTGAAAACCAAACCGTTTTTATAAAATTCGAACAAAATCGAACCGAATTAATTCGGTTCGATTTTCGGTCGGATCGGTTTCATGGACCAATGTGCTGGATTTTTAAATTTTTAGCAAAATGAGCCTATTTAAGTAACAATTTATTTTAAAAATATAAAATTATTTTATTTATGAATTATTATATTACATAGTGTGAAAAATATTAGTATATATAAATTGATGGTAGAGAGAGAGAGTGCTCAAAGAAGTACCGACAGAGAATAGGAGAGGAGAGTGTGCTTAGTTAGGGGTTACAAAATATTAGTATATGTAGATTGATAGTAGTTTGATAAATTATTAAATCTAAATCGATTTTCGGTTCGGTTCTATTACCCGGATCAAGGACCGAAAACCGAACCGTTATTACAAATTTTCAAACCGAAAAATCGAATCGTTTGTCATATTTCGGTTCGGTTCGGTTCAGTTCGATTCGGTTTTCAACTGTTATATGCTCACCCCTAAATATCCCTAGATAAAAGTAAAATGCTAAGTCTACAAACAAATGTTTACAACCTTCTTACAACCTTTCCCTCCATCCCTTACACATAGATTCCACCGGGTCCCACCTTCTCTCTTACCTCCCTGCTGCATGGGCTCCATCCGACTCCACTATTTTTTTTTCTCTCCTTCAATCGAAGTCCGACACGTGCAGATGCGTGACGGTTGTAAGAAAATTGTAAGTATTTGATTGTAGGTATAGCAAAGCTTTAGATAAAAATGGCCAACCCACATGCTTTGGAGAGACGGTAGAGTACAAAGAGTTGATTTTGCTCAAATGAAGAGCATCTCAGAAGCTTTGCGCACTGAAAGTAGGCATTGAATTCCTCCAATAAGATCCATTAAATTTCGGGGTTGGGGGGCCCATCACAATGAATGGGAGAGAAAGCGACGTGTTTATATTAGTAAAAATAGCAACACAGTCGGAGTCTCTCTGTAGCAGTAGCATATATGATTGCTCTGCGCTGCAGTGTACTGTGGCTGTTCAATTGGAACCTCGCCATCCCATAAATGAGATCATGTGTTCATGTGTGTGCTACTTTTTTGCTGACGATGGCATTGGCTGCAGCTACGGACCTAGCTCCTGCAACCACAGGTCCACAAGAAAAAGAGAAAAAATCATACTTAGCTAACAACTTGTTTGGATAGATGTAACTTAAAAGTATGAAAATATAATACAAGGATTAATTACCAGTGGTTGGGACTCTCCAATACAATTTGGAACCCAAAATTATAAATAAAAAATAAATAAATAAATATAGAATATGTTGGATTTGTATAAGAATAGTAGAAACTGATAAAGTGAGCTCCGGTTCCAAAAATTATGTGGTCAAAAATTAATATAAAAAAATAATAATGTAAAATCTAGAATCTAGAAAGTTGGGCTCCAAATTGGGACTTACTATTCAACAGAATGAGTTCCTACAATCTAGAATCTAGAAATTGGAAGGCACAACCCTTAGCACCTATAGGTGGGATGAGATCGAAATTGTAGAAATTGGGATCAGGGGATGGGACTTACTATTCTACAGAATAAGCTTCAAAATTCTGAATGTAGAAATTAGGTCCGAGGATGAGCCTTACTAAGGATGCTCTAACAGGGTCTCATATAAATAGTAAATATTAGGATTTAGATTTCGAAATTGTTCAATATTAAAATTTGGGTATCGAAATTACTATTCATTAGTCTAAGTAAACAGTGATTTCGAGATCCAAACCCTAACATTAAATATAAGGATTATTTAGTAATAGGATTTCACATAATAGTGAATATTATGGTTTGGGTTTCGAAATTGTTCAATATTAAAATTTGGATATCGGAATTATTGTTTACTAGCCTAAGTAAACAGTGATTTCGAGATCCAAACCTTAACGTTGGACAATTTCAAGACCCAAACTCTAATATTCACTATTATTGAGACCCTAATAGTAAATATCCTAAATATAATTTTAAACATGATGTAATGCAAGTGGTATCACTTTTTCAAGATGCGTTTGGTCTATTTGAAGATAGAATTGAGTGTTTGGTTTATTCGGTTTCAACATAATTGATGGAGTAACTGAAAACGAACCAAAATTTTATCAAACCGAAAATACCTTGTTTGGTTCCGTCCGGTTCTCAATACAAAGCTGAATAATGCTCACCCCCTACTTGTAGAAGCACGAGATCTCTTATCAATTTCGATTAGTAATATCCATGTATGTATGATTATGATTGGACAAATATTAATGGAACTATAAGAATTACTAGAGGTAAGGTAACACAGTTTTTTGTAATCTTAGAACTGCCAAGATTCTGTCATGCATGTACATATCTTGACTGTTAAAATTGTAGTAAACTCGAAGCTAGAGGTGAATAGTTCGAATTTATTCAGTTTCAACCAAATCCATATAGTAAAAAACGAATGAAACGAAATACTAAAATCTAGAATCGAAATCGAACCGAAATTAGATATAACCGAAATTGAACCGAAACTTTCTTTTCAAACTGAACCGAACCCCTTATTTGGTTCGATTCTCGGTTCAAAATCGAATAATGCTCACCCCTACTTGTAGAAGCACGAGATCTCTGATCAATTTCGATTAGTAATTTTCATGTATGTATGATTATGATTGGACAAATGTTAATGGCACTATAAGAATTACTAGAGAGTAACACAGTTTTTTGTAATCATAGAATTGTCAAAATTATGACAGTCATGTGCATATCTAGACTGCTAGAATTTTAGTAAACTCGAAGATAAGGGTGAAAATTTTGATTTATTTGGTTCCAACCGAATCGAAATAATAAAAATCGAATAAATCAAAATTCTCAAAATCCACAAATCGAATTGAAAAGAGAGAGAACCGAAACCGGACCGAATTTTTTTCAAACCGAAGTTCGATTTGGTTCTCGGTCCGAAACCGAATAATGCTCATTCCTACTTGAAGAAGCAGGAGATCTCTGATCAATTTCGATTGGTAATACTCACGTATGTATGAACAGTAATTTCGAGATCCAAACCCTAACGTTGGACAATTTCAAGATCCAAACCATATCCTAAATAGTAAATATTTCAAAATAGAATTTTCAACATGACGTAATGCAAGTGGTATCATTTTTCAAAATGTATTTGGTTTATTTGAAGATAAAAGTGAGCATTTGGTTTATTCGGTTTCAACGTAATCGATATAGTAACCGAAACGAACCAAAACTTTATCAAACCGAACATAATATCTTGTTCGATTCTGTTCGGTTCTCAATACAAAGTTGAATAATGCTCACCCCTACTTGTAGAAGCACGAGATATTTTATCAATTTTGATTAGTAATATCCATGTATGTATGATTATGATTGGACAAATGTTAATGGAACTATAAGAATTACTAGAGGTAACACAGTTTTCTATAATCTTAGAACTGTCAAAATTCTGTCATGCATGTACATATCTTGACTGCTAAAATTGTAGTAAAAAATAAAGGTGAATAGTTCAAATTTATCCAGTTTCAACCAAATCCATATAGTAAAAACCGAATGAAACGAAATATTAAAAATCTAGAATCGAAATCGAAGTCGAACCGAAATTAGATATAACCGAAATCGAACCAAAACTAATTTTTTTTTTTTTCAAACCGAACCGAACCCCTTATTCAGTTCGATTCTCGGTTCAAAACCGAATAATGCTCACCCCTACTTGTAGAAGCACGAGATCTCTGATCAATTTCGATTAGTAATTTTCACGTATGTATGATTATGATTGGACAAAAGTTAATGGCACTATAAGAATTACTAGAAAGTAACACAATTTTTTGTAATCATAGAACTGTCAAAATTATGACAGTCATGTGCATATCTAGACTGCTAAAATTTTAGAAAACTCAAAGCTAGGGGTGAAAAGTTCGATTTATTCGGTTTCAACCGAATCAAAATAATAAAAATCAAAATCCTAAAAATCCACAAATCGAACCGAAATGAGATATAACCGAAACCGGACCGAATTTTTTTCAAACCTTCGATTTGGTTCTCGGTCCGAAATCGAATAATGCCCACCCCTACTTGAAGAAGCACGAGATCTCTAATCAATTTCGATTAGTAATACTCACGTATGTATGATTATGATTGGACAAATGTTAATTGCACCATAAGAATTAGTAGAGAACAACACAGTTTTTTATAATCTTAGAACTGTCAAAATTCTAAGAGTTATGTGCATATACAAGATTGTCAAAATTTTAGAAATTCTTTGCATTAAAATTGTGTTTAAATTATATTTAGAAATTTATAACTTTTATACAAATCTTTGTTGTATTTCAAAGTTTAATCCAAATTTGAACTATTTGTTAGATTATGAAAGTTGAACTTTAAAATGCATACATAAAATTGTTGTTTTAAAATGTACACATTTTTAATCACAATATATACATTAAATTGAGGGTATTTAATATTTGTATAATTTTATTCGGTTTTCAGTTTTGGACGGAAATCGAAACTTAAAACCGAAATCGAATAAAAAATTTAGTATTTTTAAAATCGAAAGTAAACGAATTTTTTTTTCAAAACCGAAACCGAATAATCTTTTTAGTATTTTCAAAACCAAAACTAAAGATAATTTTTTTAACTTAACCAAATATCTTATTCGACTAGGTTGGTTTCTCGGTCCAAAACAGAATAATCTGAAAAATTCAATTCTCCGTTCCTTCTTTGGACCCCAAAAGGAATTTAAATCCGTTGGGCCCATTCAACAAACAAAATTGATGTCAATTCATAAAGATGCAGTCAGTGCATCGTAGAATTTTCTAAATGAGGGAGTTCTCCAGGTGAATCAATTCCAAAGATAGAAAGGAGATACAAAGATACAAAAGTAGAACTTCACCATTCCTACTCCTAGTCTGAGGATAAGCATGAATGCATAAACTGATCAAGCAATAGTCTCTCACTTTTTTTTCTTTTTCTTTCACTCATACTCAATTGGGTACAATCAAGTATAATGACACATGATAATATTTTACTATTTTTGGCAGTCATATCTTAATGGTATTTGACAATTGTTTGATCAGTTTTTTTTTGGCTTTGATATTACCGTTTGTCATTATACTATTGGACGAACTTACCATCCACCACTGCCACGTAGTGTGGAGTCCAATCTGGATGACAGAGATCGAACTTGACATGAATTCGGTCCAATCTCAGATATTTCATGACAAAACCTTTAGCGGGTTCCAAACCGAACTCTGGCCGAGTACGGTTCGGTCGACGGTTGACGAGTTTTTGGATTTAATTAGCACCTTTAGTTTTGTGCAGATGGTCAGGATTTGTGCTTGATTGTTTTATGGTTTTCTATAACCTAAAATAGGATTTCTCAACCTATTTATATGCGTTGATGGGGGAGGAATAGGAGGAGCACATACGAAAGATTTGAGGGTGCTTGCCTACAAAAAAACTAAGAGGAAGTTCGCACTTTGCTCTTATGGCTTGTCGTTCGAGACAGAAGAGAAGATATGTGCGAAGTCGCCGTCTTCGTACACGGAGATCACTATAGGTAGGGTGAGTGATTTCATTATATCTTATTGCTTCCTTCTTGACTTCAGTGAGGGTCAAAGGGTTCATGAAGTTTGTATTCAATCTTGTAATTTACTCATGTTATAAAGATTGGTATTTGTCCAGGTGACACGGTTGGATGG
>JANAVB010040218.1:22906258-22983367 GCA_029216955.1 Iris pallida | reverse complement strand
CTCCCCCAGTACCCAACAGTTAAACAGTCAATGCTCTCAGAGAGAGTTCCGTGTTGCATCGTGGTTTAAACTTGCAATAAAACTAATTATAAATAATTGTAATCTACCACAAAATGTACTTGCCTTTGATTTATGACTGGATTGGAATGTCACCGGGATTGAACTCAGACTTGTCCTCGAAATCCTACAATCGAGAAGTCTGCCTTAGATTTCCAAAATTGCCATGCTAGATGTGCTAGTTACAATCTCTAAAATTGATCCTAGTCCAGTTTTATGTTATTTACAATTATACTACTGAAACACGCTTATCGATGCAATTTACTATTAATTAATTTACGAAGGAAAAGTCAATTTAATATTTTTGGAAAAATGGTATTTACATGTTATTTGGCAAAACTTGGTATTTTATATAATATATATAAAAATAGATTTTTCTTTAAATGAGAAAAATGTGAG
This sequence comes from Iris pallida, assembly GCA_029216955.1. Taxonomy (NCBI): domain Eukaryota; kingdom Viridiplantae; phylum Streptophyta; class Magnoliopsida; order Asparagales; family Iridaceae; genus Iris; species Iris pallida. The sequence continues at coordinate 22,982,911 of JANAVB010040218.1, read as the reverse complement.
TTTGTTTAAATAATACAAACTTATATTTTATTGTTAACTTAATGTGAGAAAACTAAAAATATCCAATTTATCATTCTACGCGTTTATCGATAACTAACGAAACCAGAAAACCAAAAGAAACCTAAACTACACTACACAATTACAAAACCACAGAGAAAGAAAAGAAAACTGGGCTTATGCCCTTTACAGACCATTTTACATGAATTTAAATAAGAAAACTCTGGTTAGTCTCTAAAAATTATCCTACAATTTAATTACAAAACAAAATAATAATTTAAATTAAATTGAATTTATTTATGAGTCTCAGATATTGGTCCAATCGTCAAAAATAGCTAATGCCTCAACGTCCGGAACAATGCCGGTTTCGTTTGCATTTCGCTAAGGGCCCATTGACCTATACGGTCGTCGCCCAAAAATCCAATTTATAAATATTTCGAAAACCGATTTGAAATCCATTTATATAATTTTATAAAAATTTCGGCAGCATTCCCTCTATTTTCGGGATAACCCAAAACTGGAAAATGCTCCCAACAACAATATTATCCCAAACCAGGGAAACTCCAATTATTCAATCCACCATAATATTAACCTAAAATATCGAACCCAAAAATATATAACCACAGCACGTTCCCGAAGGATATTCGAAAAAACCGAAATGAAACTCGGAAAACCCGAAGACCAACAGAACACTCAAAGTGAATAAGTCACAGAACCAATTCCGAAATGAAATTGGAAAAACCTAAACCAATAAAATTCCAGAACTCTTTCCGAAAGATTCTCGGAAAAACCGAACCAACAGAAACTCAAAAAAAAATCCGAAACCAACAGAACTTGTCCGAAAGGGTTTCGGAAAGCCCAAAAATTTTCTCGTCTATAATTTACCGAATTCCCGGGGAAATTCGTGGACCAAAATTCATCATAGACTAAAATATGGAAACGGGCAACGAAAATATACCAGAAATTGCTCGGCTAGAGCTCTCAGGAATTTTTAGAGAAAAAGCACTCCCCGGACAGCGTCTCGGGCTCGGAACAGCAAGCCAGACACGGGAGATGCTGGACCGGGCGGTCGGATCGGGAACGAAGTGAGCGCGAGGAGGCGCTGGGACAGCGGCCGGGAAGCGGCGCACGGGGACCGCGAGACAGCAGCGGGTCGGGTCCGCCGGGACAGCAGCGGAGGAGTCGGGCGGAGCCGCTGGGTTCGGGCTGACCTGGGCTCGGCTGGAGCTCGGGTGGGTTGCCGGAATTGGGGCTAGGGATTAGGGAGGAGGAAATTTGGGAAGAAGATGGATATGATGGTAAAGATGGGAATAGTGTGGAGGGGTTTTTATAGGAAAGGGAAGATGGGGGTTACCTAGAGGGGAAGTGAACGGCCGGCCGGGAGGTGGACGGGCGCCGGTTTCCGGCGGTTCGGGAAATGGGAAGTCGGCCATAACAGAAGTCTTCTCGGTTCTAAACCGAAAACCAACAGAGGAAAATGGGAAATGAGAATAACATTCTCTCACCATCTCAACTGTTAAAGGGCTTAGTGGGTTAATGGGTTAAAGGGTAAAACCCATTTGGCTTAAGGCTTTAAAGGTTTATGTTGGGTTAATGGGCCTAAATGAATGGGCTTCAATAATTGACTTTAAGAAAATAAGGAATGGGCTAAATATTAAATCATTCTCTTGATAAACAAATATTTGTAACTCTTAAATATTTTTTTTTTAGGTTCAGAGTTGAGTTCGGGTCTGGGCCAGGAAATCAAAAGTCCAAGTTCAATTTCTTTGAGAATAATTTTACATTTTTAACTGATAATAATACTAATTTCAAATATTAATTTAACTAACACATATTTAAATAATAATTACTGGAAAAATTGCGGGTTTTACAACCTTCCTCCTTAGAAAATTTCGTCCTCGAAATTTAAAGAGTAGGGTTAGGAATTACCTCAGGCATCAAACAAATACGGGTACTTCTCATCTCATCTTCTCGCTCCCAGGTAGACTCGCCTGGGGAATTGCCTCCACATAACTCTGACTATGGGAGTCACCGAAGTCCTGGTCCTCTTCTCGCCTCTGTCCAAAATCGCCACAGGCTTCTCTGGTACTGTGAGGCTCGGTCCAATCTCCAGCTCCGAATGGTCCAAGATGTGACTCGGATCCGGATATAGCGTCTGAGCTGCGAAACGTGGAAGACGTTGTGCACGCCCTCAAGATTAGCTGGTAGAGCTAACCGATACGCTACTTCACCAATTCGGCTCAAAACTTCAAATGGTCCGATATATCTGGGACTCAGCTTTCCAGCTCTGCCAAATCGGATAGTTCCTCTGGTAGGAGAAATCTTCACAAAGACATATCTCCTTCTTCAAACTCCAGTGGTCGACGACTGCTATCTGCCCAATGCTTCTGCCTGTCTTGGGCAATCCTGAGCTTGTCTCTAATCACCTTCACTTTCTCTGCTGCATCAGTCACCATTTCTGGCCCCAGCAGTACTCTTTCTCCTACGTCGTCCCATGCAAGTGGAGTGCGGCAACGACGTCCATAAAGAGCTTCAAATGGTGTCATACCAATGCTAGCTTGGTAACTGTTGTTGTAAGAGAACTCTACCAAGTGCAAATGGTCTTCCCAAGACCCTCCAAATTCCAAGACGCAAGATCTCAGCATATCTTCTAACGTTGGATGGTCCTCTCAGATTGTCGTCAGTTTGGGGATATAGGCTGTGCTGAACTTCAGTTTTGTTCCCAAGCTGTCATGCAAACTCTTCCAAAAGTGAGAGGTAAATCTAGTATCTCGGTCAGATACAATACTTACCGGTACTCCATGAATCCGGTAGATGTGCCGCATGTACAGTGCCGCCAACTTCTCAGTGGATAAACCAACCTTGAAGGGGATAAAGTGAGCTGACTTAGTCAGTCGGTCCACAATAACCCAAATGGCGTCCTTCCTCCTTGGGATCGAGGCAATCCTGACACAAAATCCATTGTTATATGCTCCCACTTCCACTCCGGAATGTCCAGCGGCTGTAGAAGTCCTGCGGGTCTCTGTCTGCTAGCCTTCACTTGTTGACAAATCAAGCATCTAGCCACAAATCTGGATACATCCTTCTTCATTCCATACCACCAAACGATGGTACGCATATCCGATACATCTTATTAGCTCCAGGATGTATGGAATACTGCGACTGGTGCGCTTCTTGCATCAGCTCATTCCTCAGTTCGCCAGATGGTACACACAGCCTCGTACCATTCTTCAATGCTCCGTCACTGGCGATAGAGAATCCTTCAAGTGTTCCTGCCAACACTTCATCTCTGAGTTTGCAAAGCGTCTCGTCTTGGAATTGTGTCTCCTTGACTTTGTCCATCAGACTTGAACGCAATTGCAACTGCATCATGGTTGAGTCAGCTCCAGGTACAATAGCTTCTCGCCCCAGTTCCTTCATATTTTCCTCAGGCAGTATAATCTCCAGACCAAGCTTCTCTATGTCCTCCAACAAGTGCCGCTCCTTAGTTAAGAACATCGCCACTGGGTATCGACTAAGTGCATCTGCAACTACATTAGCCTTACCCGGATGGTACTGCAGGTCGATGTCAAAATCCTTCATCAGCTCCAGCCATCTTCTTTGTCTCATATTCAGCTCCTTCTGAGTGAAAACATATTTCAGATTTTGTGGTCTGTATATATTTCCACTCTCTCTCCATAGAGATAATGCTTCCATAGCTTCAAAGCAAAGATGACTGCAGCAAGCTCCAGATCATGTGTGGGATAGTTCTTCTCATGAGTCCGTAATTGCCTAGATGTAAGCAATCACTTTCCCATGTTGTTGAAGAACGCAACCCAGTCCTTTTCCAGAGGCATCGCTGTAGATTGAGAAACCGCCGGTACCTGCGGGTAGCGCAAGTATCGGTGCTGTTGTAAGCCTCTTCTTCAGTTCCTCAAACGACGCCTGGCAAGCTTCCGTCCAGATGAACTCTTCATTCTTCCGAGTAAGCTTCGTCATCGGTTCAGCAATCTTGGCAAAATCTTTCACAAACTTCGGTAGTAGCCAGCCAAGCCCAAGAAACTTCTGATTTCAGCAACTGAGCTTGGGGTAGACCACTTCTCAACAGCAGCTATCTTCTTAGGGTCCACCAAATTCCTTCTCCTGTGACAACATGGCCAAGAAAATCCACCTTGTCTAGAAAGAATTCACATTTGGATAGCTTACCATATAACTTCTCTTTCCTCAAAGTTCCCAGAACTTTCCTGAGGTGCTCTTCATGCTCCTCTTCAGTCTTCGAATAGATCAGGATGTCATCGATGAAGACAACGACAAACTGATCTAGGTATTCATGAAAAACCTTGTTCATAAGGTTCATGAACACAAGGAGCATTCGTCAGTCCAAACGGCATGACCAAGAATTCAAACTGCCCATACTTGGTGTTGAACGTCTTGGGAATGTCCTCCTTCCTAACCTTGATCTGATGGTAGCCAGATCTTAGGTCAATCTTCGAAAACCTTAGCTCCACTGAGTTGATCAAACAGGTCATCGATCCGGGGCAGAGGGTACTTGTTCTTGATGGTGATATTGTTCAGCACCCGTAGTCGATGCACATCCTCACAGTTCTGTCCTTCTTGGGAACAAACAAGACAGGTGCTCCCCAGGGTGAAGCTCCGTCTCGGATAAATCCCAAAGCCTTCAGTTCATTGATCTGATCCTTCATCTCCTTGGCCTCCTTCGGGTTGACTCTGTAGCATCCCTTAGAAATAGGGAAGAGCCGGGACTAGGTCAATGGTGAACTCTATGTCTCGATCTGGGGGTAATCCGGGAGACTATCAGGGAAGACATCCATAAATTCTGCTATGATAGGATGGGGAGGTCCGGTTCTTCTGTGATAGAGGTGTAGGTAACACACTCCATATCCTCCGGAGTTCGAGAGATTTCAAACTCCGGCTCTCCAGGTGGGCTGAAGACTACATATCCTCTATGACAGTCTATCAGCGCATGCGCTTACTCAACCAGTCCATCCCTAGGACTACATCATAATTGGGTAAGGGCATCACAACAAAGGTGCTATGAATTGGTGGCCTGATATGGTGATAGGCAGTTACAGGTCTCAGTGATGGGTAGGGGTCCTCCACCGGTCATGACTCTACATATCTTCTTGCTAAAGCCCGTAACTATGTGGTGTGCAGAGATAATTTTGTTGATATGAAACTATGTGATGCACCCGAATCAAATAAAGCTAAGGCAGGATAGGAATGCACATAAATAAACCTGCGATGACATCAGCTGTAGGTTCCTGCTCTGGCTCTTGTTCCTCTGCTGCTAGGGCAAAAGCTCGCCAGTCTTCTGTTGATGCTGCCAAATTGTTGTTGCTGAGTGGGCAGAGGACCTTTCTGCTGAGTAGCTCCAGTCCGGTGCATCGACGAGGGGCAGTCCTTCACTTGGTGGGTGGCAGACCCACAGACTAGGCAGTGTCCTAGCCTCTTCCTGCAGATGTTCGACTGATGCCCTGGCCTCTTGCAAAAATCACAGACATGGATCTGCCTCTGAGGTGCTCTATCATTGTTCCTCGCCTGTTGGTTCTGCTGGTGGTGGGAGGCCGGTTGTTGTGTTGTTGGGCTTCTTCTGATTACCTGGAAGTTGTTAGTTCCAGGATAATCCCTCTTTGAGCGAGCGGGTTGGCTCTTCTCTATATCTTGAGCTCGCTCCAGGATCCTTTCATAAGTCTTAGCACCGCCTGAGATCACATGGGTGCGATCTCCTCTCTCAGCCCATGTCTGAATCTTTCAGCACGATCATCAGGGTCAGCTACCAAGTTCTTGGCAAAACGGCTGAGTTGGCCGAATTCTGCCGATATTCTCCAATCAATTTTCTTGCTTCAGGTTCTGAAATTGCCTCTCCATCTCCCAACTCTGATGTTGGAAGAACTTCCTCTGGAACAACCTCTTGAAGGTGTCCCAGTCAAGCTGCTTGTCCTGGAGTCGGGGTTCATTCCGATACCAGGTGCTTGCTACACTTTGCAGTTGGAGTCCCACTGCTTCGGCCTTGAGGTCTTCTGGAAGTCGAGCGACGCTTAGGAGACGCTCCATGCTATCGAGCCATTCATCGGCATAGACGATTCCCTCGGTTCCCTTGAAGGGTCGAGGGTTCTGCTTCTTGAAACTCTCAATATCGCCCACCTTGGCAATATGATCCCCATTAATTTAAATGGCCTTAATGTTTCATAAATTAATCCTTAGAAATATGTTTACCTTGGCAGGCCTTGGTTCAAGTTGAGCTGCTTCTTGTCTTCCCAGAGCAGTCATAGCCACGTTATGAGCATTCTCCATGCTTTCCCTCATAATCGCGGTTTGCTCTTGATGAGCTTCCGTTTGAGCTCTCTGGGCTTCTAGCACTCCTCGTAACAGACCCATGAGGTCGGTGGGGTCCACAGGCACCGGTGGGGCAGCTGGAGGGGGTACTACCACAGGGGGCTGCATCTCCGTCTGGGAAGATGATGGATCCACCGTTGTATTATGGGGACGGTCGGCCAGCTGCCGAGGTGTAGGCTCCGGACTTGATTGGGGAGGTGGGGTATGATAGGGTGAAGATACCCCATCGCCAGCAGGATTGGTGGCCATATTCTGGAAGGTTTAGGATATAAATAAGCAAGGTAGCCTACCAGTCTATAATCAAACAAAAATATTATTTTATATATTTCGGTCCTATGTTGTGACAAATTTATGTTCTAGTGTTCTAAATTTTTTAGATGTTTTCCTAAGTTGTTGATTGACCTGCATGGGCCACCACTAAAAACATGTCACGACCCGGTCCCAATTTCTTGGTCGAATCGGATCATGCCCAGCCTGCACCGTTGTTGAGACGGCGGCAGTAAGCTGTATCACTCATGCAGGTAATCAACACACAATTTCTATTGCCAAACTTTTAATGTTTCGATAAATAAAACTTGTCCAAACACAAAGTTTTCAAATACAACCCACAACTGAAATAATTGTCTTTCACAATATCATAATTTAGAAATAAAACTAATTGGCAGTCTCCTCATCATCATCCTGGTAGAAACAGGGTACAGCTCAGGATCATAGTAACTACTAATCAGTAGCTCTGCATCATCAATAGACCTAAAAATAGTCTCCAGTCAGGAGAGCAAAGTACAATTCATGATATTTTAACAATTGAAATAATAATGGAGTTATGCATTTTAAACAATTTGAAATAAATAGTTTTTCCAGTTAAAACATGTGATGTGAATAGGCAATGAATATGACCGGATTGGGTTGTACAGTTGTATCCTATTGATACGATATGGCTTATCCCCGTGTGTATGAGGGGTAAGCTAACACAGTCATTATACTATTGTGGATGTGGTCATACTCATTACACTACTCCCCCAGTACCCAACAGTTAAACAGTCAATGCTCTCAGAGAGAGTTCCGTGTTGCATCGTGGTTTAAACTTGCAATAAAACTATTACTAATTGTAATCTACCACAAAATGTACTTGTCTTTGATTTATGACTGGATTGGAATGTCACCGGGATTGAACTCAGACTTGTCCTCGAAATCCTACAATCGAGAAGTCTGCCTTAGATTTCCAAAATTGCCATGCTAGATGTGCTAGTTACAATCTCTAAAATTGATCCTAGTCCAGTTTTATGTTATTTACAATTATACTACTGAAACACGCTTATCGATGCAATTTACTATTAATTAATTTACGAAGGAAAAGTCAATTTAATATTTTATTGGAAAATGGTATTTACATGTTATTTGGCAAAACTTGGTATTTTTATATAATATATATAAAACTAGATTTTTCTTTAAATGAGAAAAATGTGAGTTTGTTTAAATACAAACTTATATTTTATTGTTAACTTAATGTGAGAAAACTAAAATATCCAATTTATCATTCTACTCGGTTTATCGATAACTAACGAAACCAGAAAACCAAAAGAAACCTAAACTACACTACACAATTACAAAACCACAGAGAAAGAAAAGAAAACTGGGCTTATGCCCTTTACAGACCATTTTACATGAATTTAAATAATAAGAAAACTCTGGTTAGTCTCTAAAAATTATCCTACAATTTAATTACAAAACAAAATAATAATTTAAATTAAATTGAATTTATTTATGAGTCTCAGATATTGGTCCAATCGTCAAAAATAGCTAATGCCTCAACGTCCGGAACAATGCCGGTTTCGTTTGCATTTCGCTAAGGGCCCATTGACCTATACGGTCGTCGCCCAAAAATCCAATTTATAAATATTTCGAAAACCGATTTGAAATCCATTTATATAATTTTATAAAAATTTCGGCAGCATTCCCTCTATTTTCGGGATAACCCAAAACTGGAAAAATGCTCCAACACACACAATATTATCCCAAACCAGGGAAACTCCAATTATTCAATCCACCATAATATTAACCTGAAAATAATATCAACCCAAAAATATATAACCACAGCACGTTCCCGAAGGATATTCGAAAAACCAAATGAAACTCGGAAAACCCGAAGACCAACAGAACACTCAAAGTGAATAAGTCACAGAACCAATTCCGAAATGAAATTGGAAAAACCTAAACCAATAAAATTCCCAGAATCTTTGAAAGATTCTCGAAAAAATCGAACCAACAGAAACTCAAAAAAATAATCCGAAACCAACAGAACTTGTCCGAAAGGGTTTCGAAAGCCCAAAATTTTCTCGTCTATATTTACCAAATTCTCGGGGAAATTCGTGGACCAAAATTCATCATAGACTAAAATATGGAAACGGGGCAACGAAATATACCAAAAATTGCTCGGCTAGAGCTCTCAGGTGAATTTTTAGAGAAAAAGCACTCCCCGGACAGCGTCTCGGGCTCGGAAAGCAAGCCAGACACGGGGAGATGCTGGACCGGGCGGTCGGATCGGGAACGAAGTGAGCGCGAGGAGGCGCTGGGACAGCGGCCGGGACGCGGCGCACGGGACCGCCGAGACAGCAGCGGGTCGGGTCCGCCGGGACAGCAGCGGAGGAGTCGGGCGAGCCGCTGTGTTCGGGCTGACCTGGGCTCGGCTGGAGCTCGGGTGGGTTGCCGGAATTGGGGCTAGGGATTAGGGAGAAAAATTTGGAGAAAAATGGATATGATGGTAAAGATGGGAATAGTGTGGAGGGGTTTTTATAGGAAAGGAAGAGTGGGGTTACCTAGAGGGGAAGTGAACGGCCGGCCGGGAGGTGACGGCGCCGGTTTCCGGCGTTCGGAAATGGGAAGTCGGCCATAACAGAAGTCTTCTCGGTTCTAAACCGAAACCAACAGAGGAAAATGGGAAATGAGAATAACATTCTCTCACCATCTCAACTGTTAAAGAGGGCTTAGTGGGTTAATGGGTTAAAGGGTAAAACCCATTTGGCTTAAGGCTTTAAAGGTTTATGTTGGGTTAATGGGCCTAAATGAATGGGCTTCAATAATTGACTTTAAGAAAATAAGGAATGGGCTAAATATTAAATCATTCTCTTGATAAACAAATATTTGTACTCTTTAAAATATTTTTTTAGGTTCAGAGTTGAGTTCGGGTCTGGGCCAGGAAATCAAAAGTCCAAGTTCAATTTCTTTGAGAATAATTTTACATTTTTAACTGATAATAATAATACTAATTTCAAATATTAATTTAACTAACACATATTTAAATAATAATTACTGGAAAAACTGCGGGTTTCACACTATTCGATGACATCGGATATTATCTATATTTATCGATAAATAATATTATTTTGATTTAGAAATATGTTATTTGACAAAATATTAAATTTTTATTTTTTTATGTCGATTGCCCATTTCATTTTTGATTTAACTCATACTATTTGAATTATTTATCAATATAGAATAATAATTTAAATTATTGTGGCAATCATTAATAAGATTGTGATTAGATTAATTTTTTGGCTTAAAAAGTTATTCTATTTGAATTTATATAATTTAAACTTTTGACAATATTAGCTATCAATTTTAAATTGGCAGTATTATCTATTAGTAGATTCGATTAAATTATTTTGATTTAAAAAATATTATTTGATTCAATTTATGTATTAAGATTATGTTAAACTAGTTCTAAATATTTATTTGGTTTAAATTACGAAAAAGGATTTGATCGATTTAATATAATAGTTTTACCAAACAATTTTAGTAGATAAAGATTGTTTAAATTGTTTTTGTATATTAACTATTAATTAACTCTATATTTCGTTATCAATATTATATTGAATCTGATTAAGTGGTTTTGAATACTTTTGATCTTATGGTTACAAAAATATAGTGTTTACGATAATATAGAGTATTATGATTATCAAAATAGTTAGATTTCATAAAATGACTTTTAAATTTATTTATGATAGCATAAGATGTGATCTCTTCGTATCTATTGGATTTATATATAAATCTTTAACCTATCTTTTTTTTTTTTTTTGAAATCCCACTCACACCACAACTTGGGGCTCGAACCTTGCCGGCCCCTCCGGATGTCCGCTCTAATACCATTAGGCTAGAGAGCTCGGACTTTAACCTATCTTTTCTTTCCTCTATCAAACTATATACGTGATCCCTCCAGTAACCGAGACTTGCCGCTACCCTTCCTTCTCATATATGAAGAGAATCAGGAGCCGACTCTCCCTGCCTCTTTGTTCTCTTCATGATATAACCAGCACTCGACCAACCTATCTGCCTCCCTTCCCCAAATCTTGGCTCCACGCTCGCCAGTTCCGACCCGTGTCCTACTATCTATCAACATAAATCCCACCACGTTCGTCTTCTTCCCCGATCATCGCCAACAACATCGCCAATCCGTGTCCGGATCCATGCGTCCGTGTCCTTATCTACATCCCTTTCCTTCATCCAGTTTTATACCATATTGCATATTCTCGTGTCCGACTCGAACACGAATTCAAAACACCAAAGAAATCCTGTGTCCAATATCCCGGACATGTATACAAAGAAACTACCTAAACCTAACCTTCTTCGAGCCGTCTGTCTTCCTCCGCGTCCGGAAAGTCGAGTACTTCTCTGTCGCCAGTGCCACACTCACCGAACTACAGTCGGCTTCCGCAACCTCGCATCCCCGATGCCATCTTCAACGCCCGCCGCCAGTCCTCGCCGGCAGCCGTCCCCGTTGCGTCCGCGGTCGCACGACGACCCCTCTTCACCGCGGACAGCATATGTTGGCCCAGATCCGTCGATCCACCGGCGATCAGCCCTCGCTCCTCTCCGCCTCCGTCATGGGCACGCACGGAGCCACTCCGGACGCCGACCACCGCTAGGACGGAAAACCGCCGCGAACTCGTCGGTCGGCCACCGCTGCCGATGGTCGCCAGCTCCGGCCGATCCCACGCTTGTCTCCTCTGGGGAAGTTCGCCGGCGTCGACCTCTCCAGACCGGAGCAGTACCCCCATCTCCTCCCAGATTTGCTGTCCGCCACCAGCTACGTCGCCACCGCCTTGAGCCAAAAAACCCTCGACGAGCTCTCCGCCCTCGGCCACGGCGCCGAGACCGCCGAAAAGCTTCGGAGATTCACCCCACACTACCAGCTCCTCATCCAGGTCTCCTCCTCTTCATGGTCGCCTTCGTCCGTGACCGCTCCGCCCGATCTCATCTGAGAAGAGACCAGCACCGTCGCGCCGAACAGACGGACCTCCGGTGGGGCTCTCACTTCTTTCCTCTCTCTCTCTTTCCAGTTCTATTCCTTTCCCTTCCTTTATAGTTAAAATCTCTTTACCGTGTATGGAAAGAGAGCAGACAACAGATAAAGTTGTCTTTCATCATTATTACTTTATTATTAAATTTATTTAAATATCAGTATGTACTAAATATATATATATTGTTAGTATATATACATGTATATACATATAGTATAATACAAAGACTCTAATTATTATTATTATTATTACCATTGGTTTATTAGCTTTTTATTTATTAATATATGTTCAAATATCTCTAAATACTACTATATTATTTTAGGGTATTTAAATATGGTTGTTGACTTTAAAAACTATATATTATATATATATAATATATATATATATATATATATATATATATATATATAGTATTCTAGATATTTCCAAAGATGGTTTGACCAAAAAATATATATATATATTTGACAAAAATTAGTTTTAGCCATAAAACAACTTTCTAAATGGTTATCTAAAAATTAAATTTGACTAATAAAAATATAGTTTTGTTTATAAATATTTTCTAAAGTAATGTAATATTTACGGTTTTCCTTCGATTATAATTATTGATCATGACTAATTGTACTTAATATTTCTTGCAATTCTAAATTTCTACATATCAACCCTAGGCTAACGAAACTATTCTGAACACCATGGGATTGTTGGTTTCACCAGCTAAGAACCTCAGGCAATTGTACTTTCTGATTGCTTTTTGATTCATAGTAATTGATACATTTCATGTTTTACATATATCTTGCTGCTTTTGACACGTTCGTCACATGGAGTAGTCGGGAGAGAAAATATCTTAGTAGACATGTGGACTACTGTCAACCCCAATTTTCAAAATTTTTGTTTATTAGTAATAATTGGTCATTAGTGATTAAATTAGCTTTAAAATGTTTTATTATAATTATTAGGAATTTTCTAGAATTTTTAAATAATTTTAAATGATTTTAAAATGGTTTTAAATACCTAAAATGCCTCTTTGCAATTAAAAGAATTGTTTTAAATATGTTTTATAATTGTTTAAACCCTTTCTGTAATTTTCCAAAATCTGTTTGCAAATTTTATTTGCAAACTTAAACTGCGGGCCTCGTTTTGCAATATTGATATTGCACAAACATTAGGACAGGGACTTGTTTGTAATTTCTAAACTAAGGAGGACCTAACCCTAAAACGACCACCCCCCTCCAACCGACCTTCCCTAATTTTCCGGCGATCACCGAAACCCTAACCCTAATCCAGTCCTAATTCCACCGCCTTCGACACCTATAAAAAGACCCCCTCGTCGACCTTGAACTCCCCACAACCGCCTCGACCACTCCCTACACCGCTACGACCACCATCTTCCCCATTTCCAGTCGCCGGAACCCTGACTCCGGCAGCCTTCAAACCCACCTCTACACAGCCTCTCGTCGACAACCACCACCACCCCCAGCTTCGCCACAGCACGACGAGTCGATCGCCACCGCTCCGCCACGACCACGACGCCCCCAGCCGCCGTTCGCCCTCTCAAAACCAACTTCGACGCCGGACACGAAGGTAACAGTGACTGTTTCGTGTCGTGCGTATCCAATACTTACGTATGTTGTTCGCCTGGACACGACGACCCCAGCCCCGTATTCGGACACGCGTAGATCGTGTCGTGCGTGTCGTGCAGTGCATGGACACGTCGACACGGTGTCAGATCTCATTTCTCGTGTCCTGGACAGTATGGACACGAGCGAACTGTTATTTAGAGAACGGGTTTAAAACGTGTTATCGGGTTTTAAAAACCCATTAAACCATTTAGTTATCGGGTCTGGGCTCTTCCCAACCCGATATTTTTGTTTAGGTTTAAAATATTCTGAACCCCCGTTCTAACAACCGAACCAAGCTGGCCCACTGGCCAGCCCGAACGAATTAAAATCCCCCCCCCCTCTGGCTGGCCGAGTTCGAGCCTTGGCGCTCGTTTCTGTTACTTTTCTTTTTCTTTTCTTTTTAGTTTCTGTTATAATAATATATATATAGATATATATATATATAATATTATATATAAATATTATATATATAATCATAATATACTATAGACTTTATATTATATGTATAATCTATGTATATCATGTATTTCTATAGGTACTTTATATCTGTATATATGTATTTCACTATATGTATATATTATTTATATATGTGGATATATAGGTATGTACTGTATAGATTATATATATATTATACTGTTATATATATTGTATATATACAACTTAGTGTAGAATATATATATATTATACTATACTTAGGTACATCTATGTATATATAGACGTTATTTCTTATATAAATGGTATACTATATATTTTTCTATCATATTATATATATTCTTTGCTAGTTAGCATTAATATAATTATAGTGTATGTATATCCCTATTATAATTATAGCTTGTCATATTATGAGTGTAATATAGATATATAGAGGATATATGATATATATATATATGATAGATATATATAATATAATATATATTATATAGTTCATAGGAAAATACATATATATAAAAGAATAATATATATGATATATATTAATATATATTATAATATATATATATATTTATTCTGTTATATATATTGTATTGTCCTATGAATAGATATGAATATATATATAATATCATAGTAGATTAGATATATCAGATAGTATATATATATATATATAAGTATATATATTATATAGATAATTATAGGATAGATGGATATGTACAGATAATTGTACATAACTAGCCTCCATAAAATTATGTAAATTACCTACTTACTATATTTTCATGTTTGCATCTTCTATGTGTATTTTTCCTAAATAAAATAGTATTATATTTCCTGCTCTTTTTATACATTGTATTTTTGTACATTTAATTAACTGCAACCATTTTGGTGTCCAAGCCTAGCATGGGTTTTTGGGACCAAATGTGTTTTCACACATTCAAGACCTGCACAAGTCATATTGGACTTGAATCATGGTCTTGGGTCCTGTATTTGAACCTTGGTTCATTTATATACATGGACAAAATATACAGATAATTAATTATTTAATTTCAGAATTATGTAACTTGCTGTTTTTGGATTTTTATAAATATTTAGCTTGCTGTAAAAATTCTGGAAAAATAGTATTTAGATTCTCTGTTAATTTAGACAATTTAATATAATTTTTATAGCATTTTGTTGACAGTTTTGCCCCTGTTTAGCCATATCAAACCAGAACTCATTTTCTATATATTTATGAAAACTGATTTTTATAAAATACTTCTGTTGGGTAATAAATCCCAGAAAAATTACAATAAATTTCTATAATTAACAAGGTTTCTGTCAGTATATTATTTTGCATTTATTGGAGATTTCTAGTATTTTCTAAAATTGTTAGAACACAGTGCACAGAATGTTTATTTACCAATAATTATGACTAAGTCATGACTTGTGATTTTTGTGTATTTCTAGTATTTGGATTGCTAACCAGCCTTAATATGGGAGACCCATGTGTTAGTTTAGATGCCAAATCACTTCACTTTGAACCCCTAGGCTAAGTTCACCTAGCCAATGTCCAATTTGGCCTTCTCACATCACTAGTGTATTTATATTGTCTTGTAACTTAGAGTCTGAGTATATATATGTTTTCAGTGCCAGGACACTCTACATCTTAGCTTTATTGTCATTACATTGCTTTGCTCCAGGCAAGTACATCTACAAACTCATTTACTATCTTTTAATGTTAAGTACATGTGACAACCTTGTGAATTACCATTAATCCAGTTACAAGTCTTTTGTTAATTGTACATGTTAAAACACTGTTATTTGATAAAAGAATGTTAATCAACCCATGTGAATGCTGATCCTTGGAGTAGCAAGTCAAATCATAACACGTTTCATACTATTGCCAGTTCCCACCATGCTTTACACTATTTCCCGTATCTTTTACATGATGATTACTGGGTTATGAGAGAGTTGATAGTATAGTTACTGGACTCGTGGAATGTACTCACTTACATTGCATTATGCTAATTGTGTAGTTTCTGGACTTGTGGAATGTACTCCCGTACATTGCAGTAAACTAGCAGTGCGGTTTCTGGACTTGTGGAATGTACTTACGTACATTACAGTAAACTAAGAATGTAGTTTCTGGACTTGTGGAATGTACATACGTACATTGCAGTAAACTAGCATAGCACCTATTGACCGATCTCATACCTGCTCCAGTTTTAATACATAATGTACAATATGCCACAATTGACAAGAGTGTCTTAAAATGATAATCAAGATATACCATGATTTTCCGCTTTATATGATTTACCATGATTCCAGTATGTCTATTTTTTTCAGTCTTATCATACCATGTTCCTGTTGTACATCTCTTGCATTATACATTCAGTACTTTAGTAGTAGAGGTTGTACTTGCTCCCGTCCTGACAGGATAACGTTGTAGGTATTTTGACCGAGGAAGAAATGCTTTGTGACCCGTACTATGGAGCTCCAGTTGAGGATATTCCTGCAGGGAATCCTGCTTAGCTGCTTAGTTTGACTTAGTGTTGGGTTATTATCACAGACGCTGTTTTGTACCTTTAAACTGGACCTTGTCTCCAGTACTACTTTTAGTTGTGTACTATTTATAACAAACTTAGTGGTTTTTCATCTATCTATATAGAAGCTGTGTTGTGATCATTCTTAAACTATCTTAATTATTAGCACATTTATCATTATTACCTGACTGTCTAGAACAGCTTACTACGCTCTAATCAAGCGTAGGCTGGACATGGCTCGGCCCGGCCCAACAATTTGGGAATTGGGTCGTGACATGTTTTTAGTGGCGGCCCATGCAGGTCCTGACTAAAGTTGTTTGGTTACGTTACTGTACCAAACACGCCTGCAGAAATTAAGGATAACTAGATAACAATAGGAACAACATCTAGAACACCTAGAGGAATTTTAGGATTGCAACATAGGAAAACTCATCACAGCGTAGGACCGGTAGTGTAACTAAATTGTTTGCTTATGACTGCTTGCTTTATTCTTATAATTCCTTTGTCTTTTATAAATAGATGGACCCTACACACTCTCCTGATTCCGCCACCTCAGGTGACGGTACACCTTCATCACCTCCCCTACCACCCGGATAGGTCCATTAGACTTTGCACCTCCACCACCTCCTACCCCGCAGACCCAGATGCCTCCACCCCCACCTCCTATCATACCTCCCCAGACTATTGTTTCCCTTGACGGAACCCAATTACTGGCTTTGATCCAGGGGCTCCTGAATACTCAGCATACCCCCGTCTCGCAACCTATAGAGCATCAATTGAGGCTAGGTAGTATCAAGAGTTTTATGAACCTAAATCCGAAGGAGTTTCTTGGGACGGAAGGCATAGTTGTAGCTGATGACTGGTTAGATTCCGTAGAGAGGAAGCTCATAGGGGATAGATTACCTGACGACCTTTGGGTCGAGGCAGCAGGATTTTTGTTAGCAAACCTGGCAGGGGTCTGGTTCAGAAATGAGACGATGTTCATTGGCGGCAGAGGAAACTGGGAGCAATTCAAGATCCAGTTCAAGAGGAAGTTCTTCTCCACCACCGCTAGAGTTGCCATGGGATTGCAATTCCAGAACCTGCAACAGGGGAGCCGTACAGTCGATGAGTACGCAGGTGAGTTTAGCAGACTCAGTCGTTTTGCCCCGAGCTTAGTAGCCGACCCGGAGGAGATGGCTCGCAGATTCTGCCATGGTCTTGTCCCGGACATTAGCATCTTACTAGTGGCCAACGGGATCACAGACTACTACCAGCTACTGGAGAGAGCCCGAGGTATCGAGGAGCGTCTTTTGTCTTGCAAGAGGCCAGCTACCACACATCATGACGGGCCGTCCAAGCGCCAGACTTTCCAGCAGAGGACGACTACCCAGCACCAGCAGGCCTATTCTCCACCAGCTCATCCTCAACATCAGTTATCATTTGCCCGAGATCCGGGGCAACAACAGCAGAAGTGGGTCTCTTGTGCCTTCTGCAAAAAGCTAGGGCACGATGTCTCCATCTGTAGAAAGAAATTGAGCCAGTGTCTTGCTTGCGGGTCTTCCACCCATATGATTCGGGAGTGCCTGAAGGCAAAGCCATTTACCAGAGGACCTTCAGGGAGAGCATACCCTTTAGCCATCCAGGCAGCAGTACCAGTGCAGGGCCCAGAGCCAGAGCCAGAATACTTGACAGACGGTGCCATAGGTTGGATTTATTTGCATATGACTGTTTGATTCTAGTGCCTCATTAAGTTACCTATCACTAGACTCATGCCAAACCATCATTTAGTAACTGCACCCATGAGACCAAGCCATTGACCAGTAGACCTGTTTCATAGACGTTCCATCATTAGGAGATAGCCTTAGTCATCGCTGTAATTATTTTTAAAAACGTTAGTTGCCTCGCGTGTCTTCAGTTCTTGTAAATTTCGAGGACAAAATTTTTTAAGGAGGAAAGACTTGTCAACCCCAGTTTTTCAAAATTTTTGTTTATTAGTAATAATTGGTCATTAGTGATTAAATTAGCTTTAAAATGTTTTATTATAATTATTAGGAATTTTCTAGAATTTTTAAATAATTTTAAATGATTTTAAAATGGTTTTAAATACCTAAAATGCCTCTTTGCAATTAAAAGAATTGTTTTAAATATGTTTTGTAATTGTTTAAACCCTTTCTGTAATTTCCCAAAATCTGTTTGCAAATTTTATTTGCAAACTTAAACTGCGGACCTCGTTTTGCAATATTGATATTGCACAAACATTAGGACAGGGACTTGTTTGTAATTTCTAAACTAAGGAGGACCTAACCCTAAAACGACCACCCCCTCCAACCGACCTTCCCTAATTTTTCGGCGATCACCGAAACCCTAACCCTAATCCAGTCCTAATTCCACCGCCTTCGACACCTATAAAAGACCCCCTCGTCGACCTTGAACTCCCCACAATCGCCTCGACCACTCCCTACACCGCTACGACCACCATCTTCCCCATTTCCAGTCGCCGGAACCCTGACTCCGGCAGCCTTCAAACCCACCTCTATACAGCCTCTCGTCGACAACCACCACCACCCCCAGCTTCGCCACAGCACGGCGAGTCGATCGCCACCGCTCCGCCACGACCACGACGCCCCCAGCCGCCGTTCGCCCTCTCGAAACCAACTTCGACGCCGGACACGAAGGTAACAGTGACTGTTTCGTATCGTGCGTATCCAATACTTACGTATGTTGTTCGCCTGGACACGACGACCCCAGCCCCGTACTCGGACACGCGTAGATCGTATCGTGCGTGTCGTGCAGTGCATGGACACGTCGACACGGTGTCAGATCTCATTTCTCGTGTCCTGGACAGTATGGACACGAGCGAACTGTTATTTAGAGAACGGGTTTAAAACGTGTTATCGGATTTTAAAAACCCATTAAACCATTTAGTTATCGGGTCTGGGCTCTTCCCAACCCGATATTTTTGTTTAGGTTTAAAATATTCTGAACCCCCGTTCTAACAACCGAACCAAGCTGGCCCACTGGCCAGCCCGAACGAATTAAAATCCCACCCCCCTCTGGCTGGCCGAGTTCGAGCCTTGCGCTCGTTTTCTGTTTCTTTTCTTTTTCTTTTCTTTTTAGTTTCTGTTATTTATTTTATATATATATATATATATATATATATATATATATATATATATATATATATATATATATATATATATATATGTATATATGTATTTATATATGTATATATGTATTACTGTATATATTATATATATATTTACTGTTATATATATTATATATATACAAATTATTTATGAATATATATATATATAAATATACTTAGGTACATCTATGTATATATATACGTTATTTTCTTTATATAAATGTATATATATATATTTTTCTATATATATATATATCTTTGCTAGTTAGCATTATATATATTATAGTGTATGTATATCTCTATATATATACTTTTCATATATATTGTATATAATTGTGTATATATATATATATATATATTATTCTTTTATATATATGTATTTTCCTATATATATATATATATATATATATATATATATATATATATATATATATATATATATATATATATATATATATATATATATATATATATATATTGTATATGTACATATAATTGTACATAACTAGCCTCCATAAAATTATGTAAAATTATCTACTTACTATATTTTCATGTTTGCATCTTCTATGTGTATTTTTTCTGAATAAAATAGTATTATATTTCCTGCTCTTTTTATACATTGTATTTTTGTACATTTAATTAACTGCAACCATTTTGGTGTCCAAGCCTAGCATGGGTTTTTGGGACCAAATGTGTTTTCACACATTCAAGGCCTGCACAAGTCATATTGGACTTGAATCATGGTCTTGGGTCCTGTATTTGAACCTTGGTTCATTTATATACGTGGACAAAATATACAGATAATTAATTATTTAATTTCAGAATTATGTAACTTGTTGTTTTTGGATTTTTATAAATATTTAGCTTGCTGTAAAAATTCTGAAAAAATAGTATTTAGATTCTCTGTTAATTTAGACAATTTAATATAATTTTTATAGCATTTTGTTGATAGTTTTGCCCCTGTTTAGCCATATCAAACCAGAACTCATTTTCTATATATTTATGAAAACTGATTTTTATAAAATACTTCTGTTGGGTAATAAATCCCAGAAAAATTATAATAAATTTCTATAATTAACAAGGTTTCTGTCAGTATATTATTTTGCATTTATTGGAGACTTCTAGTATTTTCTAAAATTGTTAGAACACAGTGCACAGAATGTTTATTTACCAATAATTATGACTAAGTCATGACTTGTGATTTTTGTGTATTTCTAGTATTTGGATTGCTAACCAGCCTTAATATGGGAGACCCATGTGTTAGTTTAGATGCCAAATCACTTCACTTTGAACCCCTAGGCTAAGTTCACCTAGCCAATGTCCAATTTGGCCTTCTCACATCACTAGTGTATTTATATTGTCTTGTAACTTAGAGTCTGAGTATATATATGTTTTCAGTGCCAGGACACTCTACATCTTAGCTTTATTGTCATTGCATTGCTTTGCTCCAGGCAAGTACATCTACAAACTCATTTACTATCTTTTAATGTTAAGTACATGTGACAACCTTGTGAATTACCATTAATCCAGTTACAAGTCTTTTGTTAATTGTACATGTTAAAACACTGTTATTTGATAAAAGAATGTTAATCAACCCATGTGAATGATGATCCTTGGAGTAGCAAGTCAAATCATAACACGTTTCATACTATTGCCAGTTCCCACCATGCTTTACACTATTTCCCGTATCTTTTACATGATGATTACTGGGTTATGAGAGAGTTGATAGTATAGTTACTGGACTCGTGGAATGTACTCACTTACATTGCAGTATGCTAATTGTGTAGTTTCTGGACTTGTGGAATGTACTCCCGTACATTGCAGTAAACTAGCAGTGCGGTTTCTGGACTTGTGGAATGTACTTACGTACATTACAGTAAACTAAGAATGTAGTTTCTGGACTTGTGGAATGTACATACGTACATTGCAGTAAACTAGCATAGCACCTATTGACCGATCTCATACCTGCTCCAGTTTTAATACATAATGTACAATATGCCACAATTGACAAGAGTGTCTTAAAATGATAATCAAGATATACCATGATTTTCTGCTTTATATGATTTACCATGATTCCAGTATGTCTATTTTTTTCAGTCTTATCATACCATGTTCCTGTTGTACATCTCTTGCATTATACATTCAGTACTTTAGTAGTAGAGGTTGTACTTGCTCCCGTCCTGACAGGATAACGTTGTAGGTATTTTGACCGAGGAAGAAATGCTTTGTGACCCGTACTATGGAGCTCCAGTTGAGGATATTCCTGCAGGGAATCCTGCTTAGCTGCTTAGTTTGACTTAGTGTTGGGTTATTATCACAGACGCTGTTTTGTACCTTTAAACTGGACCTTGTCTCCAGTACTACTTTTAGTTGTGTACTATTTATAACAAACTTAGTGGTTTTTCATCTATCTATATAGAAGCTGTGTTGTGATCATTCTTAAACTATCTTAATTATTAGCACATTTATCATTATTACCTGACTGTCTAGAACAACTTACTACGCTCTAATCAAGCGTAGGCTGGACATGGCTCGGCCCGGCCCAACAATTTGGGAATCGGGTCGTGACAGATGGAGTCTCGAGGAATGTTCAACATGAGTTTACAGATAAATGGAAACTTGTTTGGGGGGTCTTTGAGATGTTTTGAGGGATACTGATGACTCGATTTGTCACACCCCGATCCCGCTAGGGTCATCCGTCTTGCCTGGATCCCTGCGGGATTGATCGTCCTCGCTAAGGCGCGATGCCGTGCAAGCCTAAGTTGCGCTTGCACAAGGCCATGTACCTGCACAAAACAACTAGTCAAGCAAAACACACGCACGCACCCACTAGTTAAGCAAAAACACACGCACGCACCCATTCATTGCAGAAAACCAAATATTGGACACAGAGATTTGAAATGTAAATGCTTCTTTTATTGATAAACTTTATAGGAATACAAGTACAAAGCTTTGCAAACTCAGAGTGCCTTATATTGGCTACATGATTCTCTTTGAAATTCTCTTTTGAAAATAGTCACAATATCCATACATCATATCCCTTTATTACATGCTGGAATTGAAAAGACACCTTCAAAAGGAAAGAAAACTTAAAACTTGACTGGAATGAAAATGACGCTTCGAGGCAGTCCATAGCTCTACTGGGCTAGACGAGCTTTAGTGCCTCACTTGAAATCCTCATGTCTCCTTTTGCTTTCTGAAAAGGATGCCCACAACGTGGGTCAGCACACATCATGTACTGGCGAGCGACTTTTGGCCGAACTCGCAAATCTCTGCACTAAATCAACATGTGAAGCTAACATTTACTAGTGATCTTTCTACTTGTCTAGGTTCTTTTTAACAATTCATAAGAACATAATAGTAGAAATATATCATAAGCAACTTACCAACGCCGGCAGTCATCCCTGCACAAAAATATGTTAGCACAATTTGTATAACGAGTAATTCATGTTTCATTCATGCAGATATTGAAGTTGTAATTCGGGTCATGCAGGTGGACTATTCTACATGTTGGTCCATGGGTTATCTCCATGATTAGCCGCTGTGACTCTCCGGTTCAGCTTGTCGCTAAGGACTCAGATATCGACTCCCATTTTCACATGGAGGCCCTAATCTCCCCTAGGTCGAGCGGTTCCAGGTGCCCCCAGATACTACCCGAGAGACAAATATTTTTCTTGTATACAAGTTGTCCGAGACCAAATGCATGCTCTAGCCGTTCTATCAGATGAGACACATTTAGACTTATGCACAGATATACGACACGTTCATTTCGTGCCTTCTTGTTCATCTCAACACGTACAAGTTCGTCTGTACATGTCTACATTTTCAAGCATACTTAGTAACCAAACAGATGATCATTCTTATGGAGCAGATAGAGTAGCAATACATATTCTTGCATTCGATTCAATTCAATTATCTTCTCTTATCTTTTGTTGTTGTAGTATCGTTGATCATCAGGACAAGGCAACAGAGTGGACTAGAGATCATTTTTATTAGGCGTACAGATCAATGTTTGTTCGGTTAAAGCAACTCACCGAGATGAATCTTAGTTGAAAGAAGGAGGGACTTCACGCGCCGTTCACGAACAGTTCACGCTTCCTACATTGGTACCAACAGTTGATTAGCATACTTCGTCTCTTTCTCTCAAGATTCGGAATGAATGCAAAATACGATGAAAGCGAACAATGAAAACCAATCATCAAAAACCAACACGAAAATGCATTCATCAAAACTAAGCAGCGAAAGAAAACATCCAACAAAACTCTTGGATTCATTTCAATAGAAGCCAATCCATCAATTGGAAAGGTTCATTGTATTTCATCCGTGATCAATCGATACCGGCAAAGGTTTCCCCAAATTCTCAGTTCAAGACTGAGTCAGCAAGCCGTAGGTATTACATAGTGGACCGCGAGGAACGGGACACTATACGATTCGTCGAAACAAAGCGACAAATGGTGATGAGTCAAAGATTGGTAGTCAGTCTGCCGGTTCCATGACAGCTGGTCGATCTCCATGAGGGTGTTGTTCCACGTATCCGATTTTGGTGACAGGTTTTTTTATCAAATTTTCACAAAGCGACATTGGTTTCAACAGTTCAAAGCCAGGAAGGATATCAAGGTGTGCAGCAAACTCAATCCGAAATATGCATATCTCCACTCACAGTTCAGGAAGAACTGTGGGTCATCGACGACGTACACAGTGCATGATGTTCTGCTCGAAGATGTACGTGTATAGGGAGGCTTCGATGTCGGACACGAAGGTGTACAGGTTCCGGAGCTCGAATCTTAACGGAATCATACCGTCCGCTTGGTTGGGCTAACCAAGGGTGAAGAAGCTCGTCGGAATGGAACCACATTCCGGTGCAAGATAGAAGTCGAGGATAGGCAACCAAGACTTGCGGTGAGGTTGATCGTCTGGGTCTTCGGTCTTGGTTCGGTCATTGATGTCGGCAGGATCCCAATGTTGTAGGAGGTGCTGGGCATGGCAGCTAGTGTCGACGTGGTGATCGAGAATCTGGAGACTTTGGCAGATGCAAAGCAGCTCGGGGGATGAGATATCAGTGGCAAGGAGGAACAGGAACTCTGTTATAGGACGACAAACATGAAGTCCAGCTGAGAACCAATGGGGTCAGCACCTCTCATCAGACTGGAGGAGGAGAATGTTGAGTCCAGTCTAGATCACAGGAACCGAACTCTGTCCAAATTCGGTCCCTGCTCGAGTTCCGTCCGAACTCGGATATTTTGTGACATAATCTTTGGCATGATTCAAACTGAACATTGGCCAAGTTCGGTTTGGTCAGAAGGTGACGAGTTTTGGATTTTAATCATCACTGCTGGTTTCGTGCGGTTGACCAGAATTTTTGTTGGACTATTTTAGGGTTTCCTATGACCGAAAATATGATTTCTCAACCTATTTATATTCGTTGAGGGTGGAGGCATAGGCGGAGCACACAGGAGAGATTCGAGGGTACTTGTCCACAAAAACTAAGAGAAAAATCTGCACTTTGCTCTTAGGGCTTGTCGTTCGAGACAACATGAAGATGAGATCTGTGCGGGGAGTCGTCGTCCTGCATGCAGAGAGATCGCTACGGGTAGGGTGAGTAATTTCATTGTAATCTTCTGCTTCTTTCTTGAGTTCGGTGAGGGGTGTTGAACCTTTGGACAAAGGGTTCAACAAGTTTGTATTCAGTTTTGTAATTTGAGGTTATAAAGATTGAGATTTGTCCTGGTGATACGGTCATCGAAAATACTGTGTTCTCATTTGTGCTTGATACTTGTATTAGATTGGTGGTTGGTTATCTCAAATGGGTTGGCCTAAGTTTCTGCTGCAGTTAGTTTCAGATACGGTATCGATACTTTCAATCCCATAGTTCGTCCCACTGAATAATTTCTCCAAGTAGAGAAATTGTCCATGAAGAAATACAAGTTCGGTGGTGTTCTCATCTGAAATTGACAGACTATAATAAAAAATTTGTGTACATAGTCTTCCGACAAAGCCAAAGCAATGCATAATTGAACAGCTAGATCTCGAAGAAGACAAAAGCAGAGAAGACGAATGATGAGAAAAGTCATAGCAAAGTGGTCCGAAATAGCTGTATTTCTAAGGGAACAGCAAATGTCCTTACTGCTAGGGAAGGGAGACCCCTACCAAATAGCAAATAGGGGTGAGTAACCAAACCAATAAAGCTTCAGTTCGGTTTGGAAAAAAAATTCGATACTAATATTTTTTTACCAAATTCGAGTGATTTTTGTGGTTACTGATTAGAGACATAAGACTATAGTTGGATGGCAAAAGATAAGTAGATCGAACCACGGAGACTTATTATTTTTTCTATTTATTTGGTGGGAGTTGGAGGACAGTGGGCCCAACAAGCATGCACAAAGTCTCGTACGTCGTCGGACATCTCAAAAATAAATTAATTTTGGTCAAAAATTAAAAATCGAATAAAACTTATACAAATATTAAAATAATCTCAATTTTATACAAATTTTACGATTAACAAAAAATATTATAAAGAATAAAATATTTTAAATAAATTTGCTAAAAAAAGTTTTGAGAAATAATTTTCTCAGCAACATTTCGACTGACGGTGATGGTCAGACAGAATTTGTGCCAGACGGTTTGACAGAATTTATACATATACAGATATTTTAATTTAAAAGCAAATTATTATTTGTGGTGCAATGGTAGTGCATTAGACCCCATCTAAAGGTTGTGTGTTCAATTCATATTGACTTCAAATATCTTTTCTTTTCTTTTCCTTTTCTTTTTCTTTTTTTGCCATTTTTTCCCCTTGTTTTGACAAAATTGAAAAGAGAAAAATCTAAAAATGCTTGAGGAAGAGAACTGAATGCAGCATCCGTCAATGCTTCTTGTTGGGGATAAATTATGGGAGAGGATAGTCACAGCCTAAGTAATCATCTCTTAAAACAAAATATCTATATATTCAATGAATTCCGCTAGATGGTCTGGCGAAATGTTTCTGAGAAAATTATTTCTCAAAGCTTCTTTTATTTTCAGCGGATTTATTAAAAATATCTTATTCTATATAAAATTTTGACTTAATTGTAATTTGATATCATCAACTATTGACTATGTTCAACTTGATACCCTAAACTTTTTTACTCAACAATATAATACCGTCAACTATTGAACATTTTCAAGTTGAAACACAAAAATGAAAATAAAAAAAATTACCCCTCCTTCCCCACACAACCCCTTTACCCCACTACAGCCCCCTCCCTCCAACCCTCCTCCGGCCACCAAGCTGCTCCCATCTCCCCCCCCCCCCCCCCCCCCCCCCCCCACCCAACACCCCCGCGGCACCCGGCGAGGGGTGTGGTGCAGCCAAGGGGTGGGGTAACGGGGGCGAGGGATGTGGTGCAGCCAAGGGGTGGGTGGAGCAGGGGCGGGGGATGTAGTGCAGCGAGGGGGTGGTGGGAGCGGGGGCATCCAGGGGTGGGAGAGGGAAATGGGCAGGAGTAATTTTGTCTTTTTTTATATAAGGTATCAAGTTGTTGGAAAAAAAGTTTAAAATATCAAGTTTAAAAACATGGATAATTGAGGGTATCTAGTTGAAATTAAGCCTAAAATTTTCTGTTGAAAATGTGTATACTTTTGTGTATATTTTAAAACTACAATTCTATACATGAAAGGTAAACTTTGATAATTTAACAATTAATCCAACTTTGGACCCAACTTTGAAATATAACAAAAAGTTATATTTTTTTAATATAGTTTAACAACAATTCCATCTTTGGGTCCGACCCACTAAACGGTAAAAATAGTCCAACCGAACAAACAAAATAAACCGAATCGTTTATCAGTTCGGTTATGACTAATGTCGGTTCAGTTTTAGATGTTTAGAATTCCAGTTTATTTGACTTTGACTATTTGACTATTTTGATACGGTTGGAATCGAATAAACCGCTCACCCCCTACTGCCAATCATGTTTTTGTATCACCGGTAAGATGGTATTATAAAGATCCCCAGGTATAGCGATCACAAATCTTGAAACTAGTTTACTTCATGATCCCATTTCTTGTGCCATTCCTTTCCATAAACAGCCCAAGCAACCAAGAATAACAATTATGCCTTGCAAATGACAGTAAGAACCCAAATTTGAGAAAAAATCAAAAGTTACTCACATAATTTAGAAGTGAAAGGTGCCAAAGCAGATTAACTGGTTCCAGAGGAGCATCTACAGAGTAGCCACATGTAAACAGTCTTTTCCAAAACATATTTCTGCCAGGTGTTAGTCAAGATTCGCATTATTAGTATCGGAATCGACCTCGGATCTTCCTATGAGTATCCGAATCAGCGGTATCCACAGTATCGGTGATTTCGTATCGGAGTATTGGATTTTTTTGGTATCGGAAAAAAAAATAATTACTAAAATTTTAGAACAAATATTTTATATATTCATGCATAATTTTTAAGTATCCATGTCTTGTTTTTAGCAGTTTTGAAATTGAATGAAATAGTTGTCACATTGCCAATTTGTTTATCTATGATAGATAAATTTTCTTTTTTATATACTTTTACAACCTTACTATATTTTTACACCCTTGCTAGAAAAAAAATAATTACTAAAATTGTAGAAAAAAATATTTTATATATTTAGGCATGATTTTAAGCATCCATGTCTTGTTTTTTAGCAGTTTTGAAGTTAAATGAAATAGTTGTCACCTTGCCGATTTGTTTACCTATGATAGATAAATTTTATTTGTCGAATTGACTGGAAAAGAGATCTCCAATATCGATATCGGTCAGTATCGGTATCGGATCGGGACATATCAACCGTATCGGTATAGGCCGTATCGGACCGGTATCGGCTGATACCTTACATCTGAAGGCCGCACCGCATATATGATTATAAGTTATCAACTCTCCTTTATTGTGAAATGATGCCAGTTTCTTAACCTTGAAAGGGCCATAATCCAGTCCCCAATATTGTCTTCTGATGTCCAGTCTCATATAGACATTGCTTTCCTTACAGTGAGTAGTTGGATGGCATTGCAGCAAAATACAAGATGGAAAGGTTATTTGTGTTTCTGATATCTGTACCTTGAATTCTCATTCATCTCTACTGTATTGAACACTCAAAAAGCTTGGCATTCTCGCAAAGACCTGCAGAAGTGTGGATATTTAAGAGTCCTGCATCAGTTTGAGAAAGATGAAAAAGAACAAAGCTGATACTGAACAAAAACTTACTAGGCCCAGCCAGCAATTTGTATTATATTTCAATCTATAAATTAAAAGACACAAAAAAAAAAGATCTGGGCAAATGTCAGGTATGATAAATATTTCATAAAAAGCACCCTTCAAGAAAAATGAAAGAATTTAAAATTACTTGTTACAAAACTTAGTTTCAATTTGATGTCTTATGCTGAAAGAATGCTTGAATGCGAAATCTCCTAACAATAGTGTATCCACAGCCCACGATCAGCTCTGCAGGATGTTATATGAATAGGAACCAAAGACACTTCAAATGTCCTATAAGCTGCAGTTAGTAGCATCTATATAAGACTTCAGTTTGATGAGTAGACAAGGTTAAATGAAGCTTAGAGAGGTTGACATCAGGTCGACAGCCGGTCATAAAATTTTGTCAAATTTGTATGGAGCTATCCTGTGCTCCATTGCCGAGTCAATTTTGATGGCAGAAGGCTTGGATGATGATGACAAGGTTAAATGAAAAATATTCTAGATGGCAATAGACGGTGTGCCTAGATATACTAGTAACAACTTCATTTAATATCTTGTAAATTGTAATTATTGGATGATTTATTTATAGAAAGGGATTACATATATATAGCAGAGGTCTAGCCTCCTCCTTATTCTCTACCCGATGTGGGACTAAATAACACAACTCTACTCATAACCAATACTCAACGTCCTTCCTCAAGCTGGAGCATAAATGTCAATTATGTTCAGCTTGTTACAAAGAAACTGAACCCAATGACATAAAAGAGACTTCATAATGATATCAATTATCTGATCGCAGGTCCTCACGTGGTAAAAATTTATCATCCCCTTTTGATATTCATCACGCACAAAGTATATGTCAATCTCAATGTGCTTCGTCCTTTCATAGAGTACATGATTTGTAGCAATATGAATAGCAGATTTATTATCACACCAAATATCTGCTGCTTTAGATCCTGCTTCTTCTCCCAACTCATGTAGAAGATTCTACAGATATAATACCTTTGTTGTGCCATAAACAATAGCCCGGTATTCTGCTTCTGAACTCGATCGTGAGACCACAATCTGCTTTTTGCTTTTCTACGACACCAAGTTCCTGTCAATAAATACCGAATAGCCAGATAAAGACAGAACCGGCATGCACAAGAAAAGCAGAGATTGAAGGTGAATTACACAAGCAAGGACAAATAAGCAACCTAGGTTATCTTATGTTATATCCTGATGTGGATATCGGTCAGGAACAGAGATCCACGCAAACCCAGGTCTGCTCTTTGTTAACTCCTGGTACCATTGTCTATTCTCTGAAGATCCCAACGTGTGTGTATGTGGTGGGGGGGGGGGGGGGGTTACCCCTTGAAACGAAGGGGGTGCTGCTCAGGCGAGGGGGGACAGTAGAAGGGGGAGGGGGAGGGGAGTTCTTTTTTAATGGTATGTCTCTGATACCTTGTAAGATGTAATTATTGGATGATTTATTAATAGAGAGGGATTACTGTTGAGATTGATTGATGAATTTCATTGATAATCTCATAGGCTTTATATAGCCTTTACATGATAGAATATCCAATGGAATATCCTTTGACATATTCTGGCATCCCAAACATGTCCTCAGGATATTCCCATCCCAAATATAACATATTCTCATACTAAATATATCAACACTCCCTCTCAAGATGGGCGAAATATATTCACTAAGCCCATCTTGTCACATCCTCTCATTATGCTGATAGAGTTAAGCCCCTTGGTCAATCCGTCTGCTACCTGATATTTGGTTGGAAAATAGTCCAGCTCTAGTAGTCCACCATCCAGCTTTTCTTTGATAAAGAATCTGTTAATCTCGATATGCTTGGTCCTGTCATGCTGTACTGGATTGTTGGCAATACTAATAGCTGACTGGTTGTCGCACCATAACTTCATCTTGGCTCTCTGGTCCAGCTTCAGCTCCATCAGCATATTCTTCAACCACAATAGCTCTGTGACTCCCAAGGCCATAGCTCTATAATTTGCTTCAGCTGTTGATCTGGCAACCACTGACTGCTTCTTACTCCTCCAAGAGACCAAGTTGTCTCCTACAAATATGCAGTATCCCGATGTAGATCTCATGTCGTCAGCACAGCTAGCCCAGTCAGAATCACAATAGCCCTCAATGCTCACATGATTATTTCTTCTAAAAATCAGTCCCTTCCCGGGGGCTCCCTTCAAGTACCTCAGAATCTGGTACACTGCATCCATATGACCCTTCCGGGGTTCATGCATATAGCGGCTCACTACACTGACCGCAAAGCTGATATCAGGTCGAGTGTGGCTCAAGTAGATCAACTTGCCCACCAATCTCTGATATCTATCTCAATCAACTGGTTCTCCAGCTTCTGCATCTAGTTTGAACTTCTGGTCTATCGGTGTCATAGCTGGTTTGCATCCCATCATTCATGTTTCCGTAAGCAGGTCCAGTGCGTACTTCCTCTAAGAAAGAACAATTCCCTCTGCATCTCGAGCAATCTCAATCCCAAGGAAGTATCGAAGAGGCCCAAGATCCTTCACCTCGAACTCCTTGCCAAGCTTCCCTTTGAGTTGGGCGATCTCCTGCTCATCATCGCCTGTAATAATCATATCATCTACATACACCGCAAGCATGGTGATGTGGCCTCCATTTCGTCTGAAGAAGACAGTATGATCAGCATTGATCTGCTGATATCCCATCCCTATTATTGTTCTCCTGAACCTGTCAAACCATGCTCGAGGAGACTGCTTCAGTCCATAGAGGGACTTCTTCAGTCTGCAGACCTTGCCTTCTGTCTGATTGGTACCGAATCCTGGTGGTATCTCCATGTACACCTCCTCCACTAGATCCCCATGAGAAAATGTATTCTTCACATCCAGTTGGTGTAGCTTCCATCCACCATTGGCTGCTAGAGAGATCAAGGTCCTGACAGTGCTCATCTTTGTCACTGGTGTAAAGGTCTCGTCATAGTCAATGTCGTACGTCTGACTGTATCATTTTGCCACCAGTCGAGCTTTGTAGTGCTCAACCTGTCCATCTAGGTTCTGCTTTACCATAAAAACCTATTTGCATCCGACTGCTCTCTTCCCTTTGGCAGTCTCACCAGCTCCCAAGTGTGATTCTTCTTAAGAGCTTCTAACTCCTCGTGCATCGCCGCTTTCCACTTTGGATCGTTCTTGGCAACCTGCCAATTGTTAGGTACAGTAATATTATCCAAAGATGCTATAAATGCTCCATGAAAAGAAGAGATATAGTCATAAGAAACAAACTTAGTAAGATTCCAACCATATCTGTCCGGAGGATTTTCCGCATTACTGCGAGTAGTCCTTTGTGTAGATAGTGGTGTGGAAGATGTAGGAGGAATGATATCACCTGAGGAGGATAGTGGTGTAGATGAGGAGGATGGCGCTGTAGGTGTCTCAGGAGTTGGGACAGACGCAGGCAGGGGACTTAGCACTGGCACTGTAGGTACTGGTCCTGCAGTTTGCTTTTCTCTTCTGCTATAGGTAAGTAACTCCCCCTGAGCCGTAGGCCTAACACTTCTCATCTCCTCCCCCTGTTCCGCTTCACCTTCATGTTCCTCCTCAACCGTGCCTCTGTGCCAAACTTCTAAATCGGTTACCACCAAGTTCTCCATCTCCCCCTCTCGCCTTATACTGGTAGTATTAGGCGTGTTGTGTGAAGTACCCTCCTGGCGGTAATATGGCTCATGCTTCCGGAAGTGAACATCTATCCATACTAACAAACTTCTTCTTCTCTGCTGGACTCCAGTACACATACCCTTTTTGAGTTGTTGAGTAGCCCACAAAGATGCACTTGACCGCTCTAGGGTCAAATTTTTCAACTGATGGTCTGTTGTCTTTCACAAAACACACACATCCGAACACTTTCAGTGGAAGTATCCCACTATTATTGCCTCGCAATACTTCACATGGGGACTTCCATCCCAGGATTTTTGAAGGCATCCTGTTGATAAGTTGAGCTGCTGTCAACACTGCATGCTCCCATATATTTTGTGGGACATTCATGTCGATGATCATACTTCTTGCGGTCTCCAGAAGGTGTCGATTCTTCCTTTCTGCTACTCCATTTTGTGCTGGTATGTATGTACAAGTGGTCTGATGTTGTATTCCATGTGCTGACAAGTACTCTGCAAGCGTCTTGTTAGTATACTCCGTTCCATTGTCAGACCTCAGTACCTTCACCACTGTATTGTACTGAGTCTGGACATGCTTATCAAAATTCCGAAAACAGACAGATACATCACTCTTATTTTTTATCAGATACAGCCAGGTGACACGAGATGCACAATCAATAAAGGAAATAAAGTACTTATACTCATTCATAGTGTTAGTAGCACATGGACCCCAAACATCAGAATGTACTACCTCAAAAGCAAAAGAGCTCTTATGACCAGTACCAACAAATGAGCTTCTAGTAAGTTTTTCTAACTCGCATGCATCACATACTAATTTCTGTTTATTTGTTTTTGCATAAATCTTTGGATACAGCTTACTTAGAGTATCAAAGGAAGAATGTCCCATCCTCCCATGATGAAGTATCAAAGTATCTTCAGTCTTCTGCTGCAGCTCTCCCATTCTAGCCTTCTCTGCCATAGATACGAATGCTGAGTCCAGTCCTTCTCGATCTAGGTACCACAGTCCCTCATGCCAAGTGCCAGTCCCAAGTCTCCGTCCCGTCCCTTTCTCCTGGAAGATCACCTTAGAAATATCAAAAGAAACAATGCATTTAAGTTGAAGAATTATAGAACTAATAGACAGAAGACTGACTGGAAAGAATGGAGCATGTAAAACATAGGATAATCTTACTGAACCTATACAATTAACAGTACCCTTACCGACTACTGGTTGAAAAGTGTCATCTGCAGTCTGAATAGTGTCTGCTGATGCTAGGTGAGTGTATGAGGAAAACTCACTAGCATTCCCGGTCACATGCCGAGATGCTCCTGAGTCGATAATCCAGTCTGACGTTTTAAGGGAAGACATAGATGCAAGAGCTAGTGACTCGTCAGTACCTTCTGATGGGTGGGCATACATAGCGGTGCTGCCTCTAACGAAGAATGGGATGGATGCCTCCTCTGTTCCACTCCTCCTGTCTCCCTCGGCTGACGCTCTTTGCTTTCTCTCCAGCATGTCCAGCAGTACCTGATCCTCTTCAGTAAAGGTGCCAGCAACTCCTCCATTCCCTTATGCTACTAGCAGGTTTGTCCGATACCCTCCTCGGCCGCCTCGTCGACCCCCTCGACTACGACCACGTCTAATATATCCTCGTCCACGTCCACCACCTGAGTCTCCCTCCTTAGGTGGTTTGGTACAAGCATACCGATGATGGCCCAATTCTCCGCAGTTGTAGCACTGCCGATTGTGTTGCCAGGGCACTCCCTTGGATCCTGTGTCGCCCGAGCTAGTAACCGCTAGTGGTGACTTTTCTTCGGGAGGATCACTTGTCTCCGCCTGTAGTCTGATGCGCGTCTCCTCCTGGATCATGACTGAGATAGCCTCCTCGAGACTAGGAATCTCTGGTTGGGCAAGGAGTAAGGCTGTCCTCTGTGCGAATGCTGTAGTCAGCCCTTTGAAAAATTTTATCGTCCTCTCCTGCAGACACACATGTCTTTCCTTGCACTTTGGGTTCCCGCAGCTTGTCCGTTTTGAGGAGTAATCATAATCCAGCCAGAGACGCTCCAACTCTGTGGCGTACTCCTGCACCGTCTTCTCTCCCTGTACGGTGTCGTCGATCTCCCATTTTATCTGGAAGATCCGTAAGTTGTTCCCCACACCATCATAGGTTCTCCTCAACTTCTTCCACACGTCTTTCACCATCTCAATGTCATCTACTGTGGAGGTAATAGACTGGACTAAGGAATTGAGAAGCCAGATGTAAATCACCATATGAGTGGATTTTCACTCGTCGCGTCCTGTCGAGCTCTCGTCTGGCTCTGTCTTCTCGTCCGTCAAGAATCCCTCCAGGTTCTTTTCTACAAGGGTTCTTCTCACCCGCCGTGACCAACTCAGATAGGTGGCTGGTCGTCCAGCTTCAGATCGATGGAGGAAAGTTCCAACTTTGGCGACGTTCGTGTCGTGCTCCCACCAGCCGACATCTACATCAACTTCATCAACGTCGCAACATCTGTAGCATCCAGCTTCTTGAGGATCGCCTCCATCGATGCTTCTTCTCCGATCACGTCATGCTTGCTCCACGACTCACGCTCGTTCTCGTCGTACTCTCCAAGATCCGAACATGTCTGATTTTATCAGATCTAGGCATCGGCGTCTCCTTCGTCCTTGTCGTCCTCTCCTACGTGCGGGGAGAGGGGGGTGGCACGCACAACGGCAGCCACGGCAGAAGCAGCGGTAGCAGTAGCCGCCGCAGCAGCAGCGGCAGCAGTAGCTGCAGCGGCGCAGCAGTAGTCGCAGCAGCAGCGACAGTGGCAGCGGCAGCAGCAGCGACAGCGGCAGCGGCAGCGGGGAGGGAGAGGGGAAAAGGTTAGGCTAGAGTTTTGGTGGCGGCTAGGGTTATGATTTGTGGAAAGGTGGCTCTGATACCATATTGAGATTGATTGATGATTGATTGATGAATTTCATTGATAATCTCATAGGCTTTATATAGCCTTTACATGATAGAATATCTAATGGAATATCCTGTGGCATATTCTGGCATCCCAAATATGTCCTCAGGATATTCCCATCCCAAATATAACATATTCTCATACTAAATATTTCAACAATTACATATATATAGGAGAGGACTAGCTTCCTCCTTATTCTCTACCCGATGTGGGACTAAATAATATAACTCTACTCATAACCAATACTCAACACTTTGAATGACAATTGACGAGTGACCGACTATGCAAACATATTCATCACTATCTGAGAATGCTATTAAATGTGTCATGGAGATGAATGCAATTCTATATAGCAAATTGTATTATCTTACTTCTTCGTCTAGAATTTTATAGTCTGGAGATACTTGGAGGATGCTCCTTGGTTGCATTAAGTTACACCGCAAAGCCGAAAGATAGGTCTACTACCTACCCGCCAACTGACCATCTACGTTCATCTCTTACTCATGGCTACCTTGGCTAGGACTTTAACACCAATATATGTCGGACACCAGTCATGTCAATTCTTTTATGGAACTTTCTTATGCTCTATAGCTAACCCCATTCTAATGGGAGAAGACTTAGACGATGTCATCATGGTCTCCTATAAGAATGGGGTCAGCGGTGAATGTGAGAAACTCCCACAAAAGATTTGGCAAAGTTTCTATGACAGGCATGACCCAACCCCATGTTGATGCGTAACTCCTATCAAAGTTAGCCATAAGCAAAAGAGGCCCTTCCACCAAACCTAGTAGGCCAGTTAAGGGTTAGGTAGACCGACCTATTGGTTATGCAATTTAAGCTCATGCATGAAAGTAGAATCTCCCTAGTTCCCCTAGACTATGAAAGAGCTTAGACAAAGACATAAGATGACACAATTTTATATACGAAATTTGCATTCACCTCTATAGCACATTTAGTCGAAGAGCGAAAAAGAATGACAATCCAATGGTTTGCAAACTTATGCAGCAGAAATACAAAGAAGCTAGATATGCCAAGAACCTTACCTTCCTCCACCACCTGCACACACAGCTCTCTAATCGGTGCAAGAACCATTGCTAATGCCTTTTCCTGGTCTAAATAATTTTTGTATTAGGAGATATGCACAGCAGGAAACTACAGGAACAAGAAATGCAGCAGTCTTACCAGAACCAGTATCTGGAGAAACAAGCGAATTTATTTCGCCATAGCACAGGGGATTGTTTGCATTTGAACCTGTGTAGGTATCTCATACCCAGCAGACGATAAATTTACTTCAAGTTCCTGAGGAAGATTGCAAGAAGAAAAACACAGTATTGGGGCAGGAAAAGAAGCACCCTTAACATGAATCTCAATTTTATTTATCAATGTTTCGATCTAATTGTCTGTTAAATACTGTGATCCAGACCTTCCTTCCATCATCTCAAACATAAAGCATTCATCACAATCTTAGCTAGAACAGCTTTTTTGCACTCAACACTGCAGATATCATCTTTTTCATCCATAGTTTGCAGATATCATCGGCCAAGACTGATAAGATACGGCCGATACCGATATGGTTTGGCATGTACCGATCCGATATCGACCGATACCGATATTGACCCCGATACCGACATATGGAGTCTCTTTCAGTCAATTCGTCAAAGAAAATTGAACGAAAAAAGACCAATCAGCAAGGATGTAAAAGCATAATAAGGTTGTAAACGCACGTAAAAGAAGAAAACTAATCTATCGCACGTAAACCAATCGGCACGGATGAGTACTATTTCATTTAATTCCCAAATTACTAAGAAACAACATAGTAAATAATTAAAATTATGCCTAAATATATAAAATATTTTTTTCCCAAAATTTTAGTAATTTATTAGTAATTATCTGTTTTCCAATACCAAAAAAATCCGATACTCCGAAACAGTTGATATTGCCCATACAGTCGATCCCGATACTCATAGGAAGGGTCTGATACTGTGAAATCATCACAAAATACTCACCATAGCCTCCACAGATAAGACAGGGGGGTTCCCCTGGAAGTGCTTCTCTCTGATCCTGACAATTCTCCTTCACAGGGCATTCTGTGACAATATACAACTTAGTCAATTAACTTACTACAGCCATCTAAGCCTTTCTGACATCAGAATAGAAATAGGCATGGAAAAGACGTAGAATTTGGAAACATGCAGCATGCGCCATCTTCCAACTAAATTTCTTGTACAGTGGAATTTGGGAAAGATGTAGCCCTAGATGTCTATGTATCATTTAAGTTGAGAAAAAAACAAATTCAGGACTGCAACCTAGGTTCCATAGACATTGACACTGATTAAGATAGGACACCTTACATATCTGAAATATGACATTTTCAAGAAAATTTAGTACAATGTTATGTCATGACCAAGAAAACTTATCTATATACATATTATATGCATTAATTCTTAATTATTCAATCATGCTTCGGATAGTAACCAAGTTCCGAAAACTTCTAGAAGGATGCGCTGCAAGAGAATGTTACTAATCTAGTATCTTAATTATGTTTCGTACAATCACGATCATGCCAAATCACTTTCAGTTATGTTTTGGTCCCTTCGGAGCCTAAACATAAACCACATCTGCCATAAGTGTCTAGGAAGGATAATGTCTGAAACTTATCAGAACAGACACAGATATGGTCTACAACAGTACCACTTTTTAGTCAAAAGTGAACAACAAAGCTTTGTCCATATCAAACATGAGGGTCGAGAAAGTATCATGTCAGACAGATACGATACTGATACGATCCTCTGGAATAGAATCCGTGCAACCTACCATTCTGTTGTCAAAGATTAACAGAGCTTTATCACAAAGTTCTAGGATTAACTCCTGGAAACCATTCTGTCCATAGAGCAATATTATCACCACTGCAAATTAGAAGATGGCCAATCATTTACTAGTTGGCATTGTCTTAATCCAAGTTTGTCTATGTCCGTCCCTGAACTTGGCATCTTCTTCAACTACAATTTTGTCTCGTACAATTTGAGTATTGTCCCATGAAGATCAAATATAACCAAATCATAATAAATATAGAATGAACTAAAAATCATACCATTTGCTTGTCCATATAAAAATCATGTACACGCAACAAATGCACCCAAAGAAATGTAACAAAAAATAAAACCAAAGTCAAAATTCTCGATTTGGAATTAATCCGACGGCTTCCTTCACCGTGCTCCTCGATGATAAATGTGCATTGGGCCTCAATCTCCACCAATTCCTCAAGTCCAACCATATCTTCCTAATTCCTTATCATTTTTCTACTTTCGGCTATTTGAAGATCCCTCCAGATTCGGATAAATAAAGGTCCTGATTTAACACAGGAAAATAGCAGCAATTAGTTGAGTTCAAGAGTTAAAGGAATTAAGCCTAGTTCCTTTTCTCAGGAATTAGCTAACATCTAAATTCCTAAATTAGAAGTCCTTTGGAGGACACTGGATGCAGCTTTCTTTAAAAGTTATACACACACAAATATCATTTCACATTTATGAAGAAACCAAACATGATTTCATTTAATCCTTTTGACATTTTCATGCTATACTATTTTCTCGCTGGACGATAATATCAAAGAAAAAAAATATTTAATTGAACAAAGATCTTCTCTCATATTTAAAGAGGTAAAGCAAATAGCAGTATGTTCTCCTTTACCCTCATTCACAAAAGCCATCATATGACGGAAAGGTGGCAGACGAGAGAGACGGTCTACTACATACCAACGGTACAATATCCAAAAAAATGGGATAGGACGTAGTGATATTGTCGAAAAAAGAGAATGTCTCACTCACATAGTGACATTTGAATACCAACCACAGAAGGCGCATAAGCAAAAAGAAAGCAAGTAATAGCCGTGGTATGATTTTTCTCTTGAATGATGAAGTTTCACTTTGATCACCCTGCTTCTCATTGAAACCCCAAAAATGAAGACAAAAAAAGTATGCTAAAAACATGAAGTAGCAGGAATTCTATTGTTGATCTCATATAGAAGTTGTAGGACAACGAATGTCACAGGTTTCAAGTCTGATTTTAACTGCAAACACATACTATGAATGGGAAAGGAAAATATAACATATTGATTATTGAGAACCAAAAGGAGTTAGAAGCATTATAGAACTCCAAAGTTGTACAAAAATGAAGAGTTGTAGGAAATGCAGCAATTACCTTATGTTTGAAGATTCCATGTGAGAATGGTCATCAGGAGTGACAGTACTAAATCATTAAGTCTATGCTCTGTAAGCTTCTGGAACCACATTGATCATACAGAGGTCTCAGGGGTCAAAACACTGAAGTGGATGTTCAATTTCTACAAGGACATCATGTTGTTGGGCGCATACGGAAGCGTTTGCCAACCCACCTGATCAAAACCAACCCTCGTCTAACGGGCACCAAGCACAAGATAAAAACAAATATATGATGGTGACGTGAACCCTTTACCCTAATAGGTTCAACCCCCTCACCACTTTCAAGAAGAAAAACAGAAGATTACAATAGTACGAACTTTCTCTTAGATTTCCTTGTGGATGAGCACCCCGAACCTCCACTTTGTGTCTTTCCTTTGTGCCTCCACCTCACCTCATATAAATAAGATAAGAAACCTAAACGGTGTAGATTATATCCCATCATCAATTATAGACGTCCAAATATGGTCAAATTAAATATTTGATAAATTAAATCAGATATTTAATGTAGATTTCTAAATCATATCAAATTAATTTTTTTACCATATTAGGGTTCCAAAATTTGCTCTTGCCAAATCCTGACCGGACTCCAACACGTGTTGTGGTCAAAATTCTAGCATAAAGGGATGTATATATTGAACCAAAATCAAAAGCGAGACTGCCGAAATTCCAAAACCAACTGATAACTAAACTATTTTGGGACACGAAACCAAAACTGAGCTCTCAAACCTTTGGTAGAATGACAAGAGTATGGAGTTTGGACAATAGTCATTTTCACCGTCATCACCTCATTACCATCGGTATACTTCTGCACAAAATCACAAGGCACCATATGTTCTATATAACATCTTATCGAGCCATTTGCACAAGTATGACACTATATATCATGATATTCCGCCATTGGCACAAGTATTACTCTATTTGACGCAATGAGAAGTGTTAAGACTTAGATATTAGCCCAAAGGTCTAGCCCATCTATTGGACATTTCTTATTGGGCTTAGGTTTTACTCATGTGTTGTGTATGTCCTCTTACCACCTAAACAAATAGATAGAGCTATCATTCTTGTCGGTGTTCAAGATATCGTCCGGTATGGGAGGTATACCATCCGGTAGACCTTTTCAATGGACACAATACCGTATGTCTATCCGATTCAAAAGAAAAAACAATCCATGAAAATATCGAGATATGAGGAAAGATCGACCGATATTTGGTGCAAAGCTGTTAGATTGTTAGATTATATTTGTAATATAAATATGGCCCATAACCCATAAGCCCAAATGTAGACACTAGATATATTGTAACAATCATACGCAATGGGAACAAGGCATTATTATTTCCTACATGGTATCAAAGCCTCCAGAAAAATTCTAGCCGTCCAGAGAAACCCTACCCTTGCCGACCGCGCCCGCCCCCGCCGCTCGATATCCGGTGCCGACGACCCCCCCCCCCCCCCCCCCCCCCCCGCGCCTGACCGATCCGCGCTCGCACCGGATCGAACCCCCGCCCCCGCGCCTGACCGATCCGGCGCCGCCGGGATGTTCTCGGCTACGTCTCTCGGCTGTTGATCTCGATGCTGATAGGTTCGGTGATCTGGCTCGTCAAGACCCTCTTGGTGAAGATATACTGGTTTCTCATGGGATGTGCTGTTGATCTCGGGATGTGATGGCTTCGTCTTTCCACATGAACAAGTACTTCGACCGGATCCAAGTGTCTATATTCCACCAGTACATCCTCCAGATGCTCTCGAGGTTATGACATATTTACTCCAGACTTTACCTAGGTTTTTTGAAGCAAAGCCGACCGCGCCCGCGTCTGACCGATCCGGCGCCGACCGCGCACGCGTCTAACCGATCCGGCGACGCCCGCTCCCGCCAGCTTGACCGATGCAGAACCCGCCGCTCGCCCTTACGGGCCAGATCTGGCGCCCCTGATCGCGGCCGATTCGGCGCCGACCCCGTCCGTCAGCGGCTGATTCATCGGAGTTGTACATAATTTTTGTACACCCGACATCCGCCCCTACGCGCCAGATCCGGCGCCCCTGATCGCGGTCGATTCGCCGCCGACCCCGTCCATCAGCGACTTATTCGCCGCTCGTTCGGTCGATCCGTCGGAGTTGTACAAATTTTTTGTACACCCGACTTCCGCCATGGCTGATGATGCTGCGTCCAGCTACTCCATCGCGACTGGCAGTGGCGGTGCACACAACCCAAATTATCCTAATCCGAAGGATCCTTATTTTCTGAGTTCTGCTGATCAACCAGGAAATATCATTACTCCTATTGTTTTTCGTGGACCGAACTATGATGAGTGGTTTCGGTCGATACGTCTCTCCCTGATCTCTAGGCGAAAGATCACCTTTCTGGAAGGTACTGAAATCAAACCTGTTAATGATGCTAGTAAATTGCTTGATTGGCGATTTGTGCAAGCACTATTGGTTCCATGGGTTCTTAATACCATTGATCCGTCTCTGAAGAAATCTTTGTCGTACTTTGAGGAGGTTTATCCATTGTGGAACTTGTTGGAGAAAAGATTTGTTGTTAGCAATGGCACTCGGAAGCAACAAATTAAGGTGGCTTTGGCCGAGTGCAAACAAACGGCGTCGATGTCTGTGGAAACCTACTTTAAAAATTTACAGTCTTTGTGGGATGAACAATCTGCTTATTTTCCATTGCCTACTTGTACCTGTGGTGAACTTGCTGCAAAGCTATACATGCTATGAGGGATGAAGACCACTTTCAGGACTTTATGTTTCGGTTGAATGCTGAGTTGTATGGTCATACCCGATCTAATCTTCTGGCTCAGGATCCTCAGCCAAGTTTAGATCGGGCATACCAGGCAGTCCGTGAAGAGGAGGATATGCGAAAATCTCAGGTCCAATCCGCTGCTGAGAAGGTGATGGCGCTGGCTATCAAGACTTCACCTCGTATTTCTACTACTTCTAATAGTAGAACCTCAGATTCCAGGGACAAATCAGGTATGATCTGTACTCATTGCAAGAAAACAGGTCATGATGTTGCAATTTGCTTTGCCAAGATTGGTTATCCAGAGTGGTGGGAGACTAGTCCTCGGCGTGAGGGCGGACGTGGTGCTGGTGGTGGCAGAGGCCCGGCACCACAGCAGAGACGTGATGGGGGACATGGTGCTGGTGGCGCAGGGGTTGTTCATCATGTCGCCGCTGCTGGTCATGGTGTCCCTGCTAGTCTTGCTGGAAGTTTGGCGAATATGATGCATGGAGGGTATCCTTCACCACTCTCAGGTGAACAATGGCAAAAACTGATGAGCTTGCTGGGTAACGACAATCCTTCCAACCCTGGTACTTCAAACTCTGATCTTCTGATGGGTAAGAATTCTTCTGTCACTTGGATATTCGATACTGGGGCTACTCTTCATGGGACAGGTTCTCGTGATTATTTAGTTGATTGCATTGAAGGCCATGTCTGTCCTGTGACTTTGCCTGATGGGAGCACTATTGAGGCTGTTCTAAGAGGCAAAGTATTTTTGACTGCTTCATTGGTGTTGACGGATGTTCTTTACGTTCCGATATTGACTTGCAACTTGATCTCTGTCTCACAATTAATTTTTGCCAGAAACTGTGATATGTTATTTACTCCTGATTTGTGTTTTGTTCAGGACCGAAGTACGAGGATGGTGATTGGAGCAGGTGAACAAAGGGGTGGACTTTACTTCTTGGGGGAGGTTCCAGCTTCTTTGGCTTCGGTGATCCTGGCAAGCAGAGAGAGTGATACCGAGGTTTGGCATAATAGACTGGGGCATCCTTCAGATAAAGTAATGCAGACTTTACCTTTTCTTTCTGGTAGTAGTGTGTTTTCTCATAAGGCTTGTGATATTTGTCATCAAGCTAAACAGACTGGTGATGCTTTTCCTGATAGTAGTAGTCGTGCTTTGAGATGCTTTGAACTTATCTACTGTGATCTGTGGGGACCATATAGTGTTCCGTCATCTAATGGGGCACGGTATTTTTTGACTTTGGTGGATAATTTTTCTAGAGCTGTTTGGGTTGTTTTGTTGAAGGATAAGTGTGTTGTCTATTCTATGTTTCTTAAATTCATTGCTATGGTGAAGCGTCAGTTGGGGCCGATGTATGTCGTATGCGGAGTGACAATGACGCTGAATTTA
The DNA here is from genome assembly GCA_029216955.1 of Iris pallida. NCBI lineage: Eukaryota > Viridiplantae > Streptophyta > Magnoliopsida > Asparagales > Iridaceae > Iris > Iris pallida. The sequence goes on along the minus strand of JANAVB010040218.1, from coordinate 22,939,445 downwards.
ATTGTTTACGAGATTATTTTTCATCTCAAGGTATATTGTTCCAAATATCCTGTGTTGGGACACCTCAACAGAATGGAAGGGTGGAAAGAAAATATCGACATATTTTAAATGTCGCCAGGGCATTGAGATTTCAGGGTTCTCTTTCTGTGAATTTTTGGGGGGAATGTGTTCTGGGTGCTTGTTATCTGATAAATAGAACACCTTCTAGTATCTTGTATTTTAAGTCTCCTTATGAAGTTTTATATGGTTCAGCTCCTTCATATGATCATCTACGTAGTTTTGGTTGTCTGTGCTATGCGTATAATTTAAAATCCCGACATGATAAATTTGCTAGCAGGAGTGTAAAACCCCTAAATTTCTACTATTTTTTAATTAAATTTGGTACTGATTTAAAATTTTGTATTGTACGTCACGTAGTCGTATTGTACGTCGTGTGCGGAAGTTCGTTTTTTAAATTTGCTCGACGAGTGCGAATATGTGCGAGCGTACATATTTTAGAAAAATATTTTCTATTATTTATAGTTTCAAAATAATATACATAATAATTATTTTGTTATCGTACCAAAATTTTCAAATTATTATTTTATTTATTATTTATAAAAAGTCTTTCGTGAAAAACAGTTATTACTAGTAAATAATATTATTCGCGTATACATATATATTTCATAAATATTTATTGAGTTTAATTGTAAATAATAATGTATTTTCGAAATTATTATTTTAGTATTTTAGAAAACATATTTTGAAATTTTTGTAGCAATTTAAAACTTGATTTGATTTATGGATGTGTTTTAAATAGTAGATTAATATCTATATTTGGAATTTGCTTTATCTCAATTGATTTTAAACCAAAAGAATTTAATTAGATTTAAATTAGATTTTGATTTGGATTTAGATTTATTGAATTAATTTAAATTAAATTACGGGTTTAAACTAATCCTAACCTTTATCTTATTGGGAATTCCCACATCCTATAAATAGGCAAGTACTCATCCATGTATTATATTCTCCACAAAATATTTCTACCACAAACATGCGTGTATCGTGTCTATGTTCCCCGTCCAAATCTTATTCCATTATTTTACATATACATTATTTCTTCCGTGCCGACAATCCCGACACGATTCACCTAAATTCCTAACGTATCCAAATCCCGTCAACACCCCACCTTCCCTCTACTCCTCCTGGCCAACTCCGGCACCCTCACCACAGCCTTGCCCCTCCACCTTGACCCCATGTCCGCCATCACCCGTTACCCACACGCTCGACCAATACCCTAACACCACCATTGTCGTCGGACAGCTCTCAGCCAAACCAACCACCGTTGACGCAACCCTCCCCGACCAAGCCCGTAGCTGCCCGTCTATACCACCACCATCACCGGAGTCCTCCGTCAGTCCCGCCACTCGACCAACACCAGGCCAACACCACCTCCGCCACCACGGCCATAGCCGACTAGACGACCACTGCAAACAAAACCCAAATTGGAAAACCCCAACAACAAATAAAAGAAAAAGGGCACCACCACCACCTTACCTATCTCCGCCGGCCGGAGCTGCCGTCCGCCACTACGCGAGACCTGCCCTCAACCTTCCTTGGCCTACTCTGCACCTTGGCCTCCGACCGGTGAGGTCCGTCCGTGCCGTAGCTCCCTCAGTTGAGCGCCCCACCTCCACCGTGGCTCCCCGCGGCCGCCTCGCCCGAAGTCGCTGGGAACGAAACCCCGCTCTCTCCTCACCGCCGAAAACCCCTGGTAACCAGCGCCCCCGCCGCGGATCCCTCGCCTCCGGCGCCGCACGGCCTGGAGGAGAGCACTCCGACCCCCTCACTCAACTCTCCCTCTCTTTCCGCGTGCCGGCAGCCTCCAGCCGAAACCCCGCTCTCCGTCGCGCCGGAGCTCACCGCCGCCCTAGCCGTCGCCGCCCTTGCCGCTGTCCGCCGAGTCCCGAGCGTCGCATCCTGTACCAGCCTCCGTCGACCATCCTCAGCCGAGCCGCTCCCCTCTTCTTGCTCCCTCTCCCAGATTTGCGTCGCGCCGGCGCCTAGCCCTTTTTTCCGGCCACCCAGTAACTCCGCCGCCTCCGGTACAGCTCCGCCCGGAGCCTGACCCCTAGCCTCCGCCTCTCTTCTTAGTTCTCCCTCTCTCTCTCTCTCCTGCTTCTTATTTTCACCCTTTCATTTTTTTTCTCTCTCTCAGTAGCCTCTGTTAAGAGAGTAGCATATATTTTGTTGTTAGTTTTATTATTATGTATTTTTGTTTTATTTGTGATTTGTTTTCTTTTTTTAGTAACTATTATTGGTATTATTTTTATTATTATTATAATTATTATTGTTATCAGTATTTTTCACTTCTTATTCTGTGAAGTAACAGCCTATAAATTAAAATATGTTAGTACTATTTTATTTAAGATGTTGGACAAATGTATATATGTGTTATTTTCAACAGTTGTATATTAGTATTATATCGTATTTATTAATATAAGTATTATTGAAAATATTTTAGCTATTATTTTTATAAGTAAGTATTAATGTTATTCTTAAATAAATATACTAGTATTATCTAGACAGAATATTTTACTAGGCTTGCTCTATGTTATTTTAAAACTGGATTTCGGATGCTAAATATGTATACTAAAAAGTATTTCCAAAAATAGGGTATCCAAAAAATATGGTTTTCTAGAATAATTATCTAAAGTATTTATCAAACATCGTTTCTGTCAAAAACGAGAATTTACAAACTTAGTATTTTTATTTTTCTTGACTGTGAGTATTTTTCTTATACTTATTTTGACTTATGAAAACTAGTTTTAGGAATTATAAATATTTTCTAAAACTCGTATAGATATAATAATTATCCATTATTTCTTTGATTTTTCTCATGTCCGTATCCAGTCCTATTATTCCTATTCCTTCGTCCATCTCGAGCCTACCTTATGACCACCCTAACTAATTTGACCGTCCCGGACCCATTGGAACTGTCCGTGCCACTATCCGAGGTCCCCTTGTACAGTTGTTGTACCAAAGACGCAGTTCGTGCCACATTGATCATCGCAGTACACCAGGAGTCCTACCAGGCAAGATACCTTGTCATTTGCTGTTCATTTATTTTAGCTCATATTCCATGCATTATTTTTTTATGCAAAATAAACTGTGATACATGGCATAACCTGTTAGAACTTACTGTTCATTTATATTCTTGCTATGTATTATTTTTTTTAACATTAAACCTAGATTAAGGGACCACCTTGTATGTTGCATTCATTGGCCTTGACACGTTGTACCACGAAGTTGTGTGTCGTATATAGAATACGGACGTGCGTGATTGGCTGGCCACCAGTACGTGCAAGCCGTGCGATAGGAATAACCGCTAATAGAATTGCATGCTAGTTTGATTTAGCGGTTATAGTGGTTAATATTGTGGATACAATATAGTAGGCATTGGACGGGAAGGACAATTACTTAGCATATGGGATTTGATGCACTTTCCCTTGTGACCCGAACTCTCCGCTGGAGATACGGGGTTGATGACCCATGTTTACTGACGGCCACTGATGATTCTGCGGAACGTCATGCTCTTACTGATGGGGCCTCTGGTGCCCCAAGGGGGGGACTACGCCGATCCTATTTATTCAGGGCCCATGCGTAGGAAGGATTGTTCTTAACTACATTTTACTTAGAACGGTAGACTACCTTTATCCGTTAGGTACGAGTACTTTTGGTTTGGGTACTTGTATCTGACCGTGGCTTAGAACAATAACTTGTCGCGGATTAGTTCGTCACATCTTGTCCTTGTTTGGTTGTAGGTGTGACTTACTACTTCGATGAGAAGGTATTGAACCTTGTTGGGGTCCGGATACCATATTGGATTCATAGCAAGGAAAGATACGTCACCGTGAATTAGTTTACCATCTCCTGTCCTTGTTTGGTTGGGAGGATGGTACGCTCGTTTAATAGATGCGTATTGGACCATGTTATAATTCAATTGACTTATTTATTTGAGCAATATTTATTCAGTTTATATGGCATGATATTATGTGTCTTGTTACGTCCCTCTGAGGATCTGGTTATCTCTCCAGGTGTGTGCTCTTGTCTTTCGCAGGTGCTTTAGCTCTAGCCGTGATCATCGCTATTTCGTCGAGAATGATTGCACTTGGATCGTCTTCGCTTCGCTCGCCACTCATTTCATTTTCTATGTATTTTTCCTTATTTTGTTGGTAGTGGATTTGTCTTCGTCCAACATATTGTATCAAGACAAATTCATTCTCATTATATGATATCTTTTATTCATTTATTCTGTGTGGATGAGATTATTTATGGTTCTACTGCATTTTACAGCTTATGTAATCATACGAGGATTCCATATATTGGTGTGTACTTCGTATGAATACAGCTGACATGTCTATGTTCCTAGTCCTACGTATTTTGGGACTGGGGCATTACATATTTTTGTGGTGGCCCGTGCAGGTCAAGATAAATTGTTTGGTTACTTTACCGTACCAAGCAAGCCTGCAAATAGGATTAGAAGTTTAGGATCTCATCCACATACTTGACCTTTTCCTCGATTCCATATTCGACCGACTCATCGATTGTATCTTGCTTGATTCCTTCTTCCCTTCGTGCTTGCTAGAGGTTGACCCTACTAGTTAGATGTCCCAACACCCTTATCTTAATTCTTTAAGTTGGGTAGAATACCCCACGACCTGACACGCCCTTAAGGGAATACAAATAGTATTATCTAGACCATAGAGACTAGAAGAATTTAACCTATTTGGTCAACCAAGCCTTGGTCAATAAAACCGTAGAATGATGGTATAGGAATAAACAAGACTTAGATTCCTATGACTCATAGACTATTCATATTTATTCTTTATTTCATTCTTAAATCTCTCGTGCTTATGTTTTTACCATCTTAACTAATGATGCTAATATAGCCTAGTTTTTGCAAGCTTATTCCTTTATCAAGCTTGTTCAAGACATATGTTATTTGGGTCGACCCACTTAACATATTGTCTAATCAGAACCGGTGCATGATGGTCTGATCAACCGAGTGCACTTTGGTTCGCCTTTTCAATCTACGTGGATGTTATATAGTTAAACTTACCCCTTGGGATCCCATCCACGACTGCCTTGACGATTCTTTTGAAATCTATCCGACCGCCTTTGAACCACGTATTCGTAAATGATAATGTCGTCATTGAACTCCTTAAATCGCTTTCGCCTTCACCGATTTTGGAAGGACGAAGGCACTTGTACTTGAAATTCCTCTAGTTGTCCTATCAATTATGACCATTACCACTCGACATTGCTATATCTTCATCATAAACTCCTCGACCTTTCCCTCGACCCTAATTCTACAATTTTGACTTTCTAAATCACTTGAATTTAAGAGTGATTACAATCGTCTCTTAATCATATCCTCAACCTAGACTACGACCATATAAACTTCTTTAAGGAACCCTTCTATCTACCCCCTTATGTTTTCTCACTCCCTACTAATTTTTAATTTCGAGGACGAAATTCTTTTAAGTTGGGTAGGATGTAAAATCCCTAAATTTCTACTATTTTTTTAATTAAATTTGGTACTGATTTAAAATTTTGTATTGTACGTCACGTAGTCGTATTGTACGTCGTGTGCGGAAGTTCGTTTTTCAAATTTGCTCGACGAGTGCGAATATGTGCGAGCGTACATATTTTAGAAAAATATTTTCTATCATTTATAGTTTCAAAATAATATACATAATAATTATTTTGTTATCGTACCAAAGTTTTCAAATTATTATTTTATTTATTATTTATAAAAAGTCTTTCGTGAAAAACAGTTATTACTAGTAAATAATATTATTCGCGTATATATATATATTTCATAAATATTTATTGAGTTTAATTGTAAATAATAATATATTTTTGAAATTATTATTTTAGTATTTTAGAAAACATATTTTGAAATTTTTGTAGCAATTTAAAACTTGATTTGATTTATGGATGTGTTTTAAATAGTAGATTAATATCTATATTTGGAATTTGCTTTATCTCAATTGATTTTAAACCAAAAGAATTTAATTAGATTTAAATTGGATTTTGATTTTGATTTGGATTTATTGAATTAATTTAAATTAAATTACAGGTTTAAACTAATCCTAAACTTTTTCTTATTGGGAATTCCCACATCCTATAAATAGGCAAGTACTCATCCATGTATTCTATTCTCCACAAAATATTTCTACCACAAACGTGCGTGCATCGTGTCTATGTTCCCCGTCCAAATCTTATTCCATTATTTTACATATACATTATTTCTTCCGTGCCGACAATCCCGACACGAGTCACCTAAATTCCTAACGTATCCAAATCCCGTCAACACCCCACCTTCCCTCTACTCCTCCTGGCCAACTCCGGCACCCTCACCACAGCCTTGCCCCTCTACCTTGACCCCATGTCCGCCATCACCCGTTACCCACACGCTCGACCAATACCCTAACACCACCATTGTCGTCGGGCAGCTCTCAGCCAAACCAACCACCGTTGACGCAACCCTCCCCGACCAAGCCCGTAGCTGCTCGTCTATACCACCACCATCACCGGAGTCCTCCGTCAGCCCCGCCACTCGACCAACACCAGGCCAACACCGCCTCCGCCACCACGGCCATAGCCGACTAGACGACCACCGCAAACAAAACCCAAATTGGAAAACCCCAACAGCAGATAAAAGAAAAAGGGCACCACCACCACCTTACCTATCTCCGCCGGTAGGAGCTGCCGTCCGCCGCCGTGCGAGACCTGCCCTCAACCTTCCTCGGCCTACTCCGCACCTTGGCCTCCGACCGGCGAGGTCCGTCCGCGCCGTAGCTCCCTCAGTTGAGCGCCCCACCTCCACCGTGGCTCCCCACGGCCGCCTCGCCGGAAGTCGCTGGGAATGAAACCCCGCTCTCTGTCACGACCCGTACCCTAGAATAAGGGCACGAGACGTGGGTACGTCCAGCCTACGCCGCAGTGTCGGCGGTAGAACGCTGTCCTAGGTCACAACATCTAACAGTTGAAGGTAATACCATTTATACTCCCCGAATAGGGGTGACATAACAGAAATATAACTCAATCACAACTAAGGTAGAACATGATAAAGATAGAATGATATAAAGATGCAAGATCCAAAATCCACAGGAATACAAATAGAGAGAATCTAAGTGTCTAAGATAAACTCACAACCATCCAGACATAATACAAATCCAAATATATACAACTCAACTCCAAATACTATGAAATAAGATAAACTATCTATGGAGCAACTGTCTCTACTGCTAAGGGATCCGACTGGAAGTCCGGATCGCAAGTGTCCTCTAAGGATGTCCCATAGTAAGTGTCTAAGCAGGCCTCCTCCTCGTCCTCTGTAAAATTTTCAACAGGTCCAATCAGGACGGGAACGAGCACATATCTCTCAAACAGTTCATAGCAGGTTAGGAGTATAAATCATGCAATAGAGTAAAATATAGGAAGTGTTGAAAAGGAAGTACGAGTAAACATGAGATATTTTGTAACTGAAAGTAAATACATGATAGTAGAGACTGTAACTGGCTACGTGATTTAGAGCACAATATGGTTATGTAAACAGCTTAGGGGCACATGAATACAACTAAGGAGGCACCTGAATACAGCTACTGGGGATAGTGTTCACATAACCAATTCTACTCACCCCGCCCCAATCAATACACAAGGATCCATTCAAGTTACGTTATAGGCACATGAATACATCTAAGATACGTGAACTCATGTAATGAATAGTACATGAGGCACATGATAAAGCACATGAAAGCACATGAGAACATGTAAAAATATGAACTAGTACGAGTACAAGGAGTACCTGATGCACATGATAAAGTACATGAACATAAAATATCCGATGCACCCGTAGAGGGATAACATCTCAGAAAAGGATCCATATAGTACTAATTCGTGAAGATACGTGTCAGTATCAAGTAGAGTAATCTAGAGCAAGAAAATAATCTAGGTAAGTATGAAAAGATCAGAGAATGTACTCGCCTGCTAACTGAATTTCCAAGATGAAAGTACTGTCCGAGGAGTGGTGTCTGGCTCCTATTTAGAACAGCAAAAGTCACAACAAGTCCAGAATGATAAGAAGATGCACTATTATGCATTCTACATGAATCTAGGTCAATCTATGCCAAAGTCAACTCTTGGTCAACTCTGGTCAACCCTAGAAGTCAAACTAGGTCAACCAAGTCAAACCTAAGTCAAACTAGTCTAACTAGGCCTAACAAGCCATTCTAGGTTCTAACAAGACTAATCTAGGCTTACTAGGCAATATCATACCCTAACAACCAAACCATAACATTACACACATGACAATATATCTATATTTAATACACACATAGATATAACTATATAATCTAATATAGGAATACACACATTGATCTATTTCATAATATGACATAGGATTACACATTAGCCTATAGGTTACTATACACATATCAACCATACACTATATCATATATATACATTAGCACACACTCATATATATATATATATATATATATATATATATATATATATATATATATATATGTCTCAATTCATATATATGTATACATATGAAAAGAGAGAGGGGGACACATGATATTCAAGTGTGTGTGTGTGAGTCATGAGTGAGAGTGAGGCATGAGTGATATCTGAAAACAGTGTGCAGTATTAAGAAATCAGTGGCATGTTCATATGTGAAAACTGAAAAAGAGTAAACAGTGTGCTAAGGCATGTGAAAACAGTGTGGTGGCATAGACATGTGTGTGTGTGGGTGAGTCTTGAGGGTGTGAGGGTTAGTGAGAGAATCCTGAATTCAGTGTGTAGTATTTAAGAGATTAAAATCTCAGAAAACAGGGAAACAACAGTGAATGATAGTGAATGAAAACAAGAGGGTATGTGTGTGTGCAGGAATTGACATGTGAGGATGTGTTAGAAAAAAGCAGTGAGCTATAAACATTGTGGCAGCATGATAGAAAGGAAATCAGTTCAAACAATGTACATTCTCAGGTCAAGAGAATGAATCTCAGGTTTTGAAATGAGGAACCCAATTCTCAGTCACAGTTGACAGGGAATAGTGTTAAAGGGAATAGGAAATCTGTTAATAAAAAATCACTCCTTCGAATCACAGGTTTTAAAAATGAATCAATGCATTCATTCGGCTTATTAACAAGATGGAGGGAAAACCAATTTAGGGAACCAATCTCAGGATATCAACACAGTTAATAAGAGGATGGAAAATCAGTTCAAGGTTCAGTCCATATCAATCTAAACTACATTTCAGTATTTAAATCACTCCTCAGGTTTCAACAGTTTAATGAAACATCTAATTAAAACTTCAGGAAAGTAGGAATTAATCTCAGTTCAATTGATTTCGAAAACCCTACATTATCCAATAATCCCATTCTCAATTCAAAACCAAATTCGAATGCATTGTACCTAGCTAATCAGTGAATCAAAATCAATCTCAGGCATTAGGGAAACACAACTTATTCAATTCCCAGTTTAAACAAATGAAATCTCAGTCTATCAAAACAGTTAACAGAAATTGAATCACTTCACATGCCAATTTCCAATAACACATACAAAAGCCCAATTTCGAATGCAATATTGCATTAACCCAAATCAACAACTATGTGGGGATATTAAAATCAGTGAGGAACATCAAATAACAATGAATTAAATGGTTAAAAAAAAAGCTGAAAAATACATGTATCAGGACAGGTATCAGCTAAGTGACTTTAACCCATTCGAATCCTTAATTCCATATCAATACCTAATTTTAACCATGTAAACTAATTTAACAGAGATTAACAACATATATAGGATCTAATTAATCAATTAAACCACTATTAAAACATTTAAAATCGAATTAAATACAGAGAACCACACTCAGAACACTGGTAAACACAGTGCACGCACAGTGCACACGTGAATACGTGTCCGACACGACAAGAGATCTCGAACCACTTGGAGAACCCCGTGTCAGTCATGGACACGAAACGAGTGTCAAATTATACGTGTCGGGGTGGCATGTGCACAGAGAAAACAGCCCCGAGTAGCAGGGCATGCTTCCTGCCCGCGCGCACGTGTGTGCGACCGCGTGTCCGCATGTCCATGCGACTCGACACGACGCTAAATCATGCTCAGTGCAATAGAAATGCATAAGCGAGATCTAATCCTATTTTCCTATTCAATTATAATCTAGAAATTAGGTCGAAATGCCCTTTGGGGCATTTCGTCGAACACATTCCTATATGTGCTGATACGTGTCCGATACGGACACGTAATGGACTCAAATTCTAGGGTTAGCTAATCCTACTATTAGGTTAGGGCTAGAGAATCCTAGAAATGCAAATAAATAGTAATTTCATGGAGGGGATTGAAATATACCTATTGATGAGCAAAGGCTCAAAAGCCCTAAATGAAAGTGGTTCCTCAATCCACCAAAACTTCCCCAAATTGTTTTCTTCCTGAAAATACTCAATACCAACAACAAGAATAATAAATTTAGGTCCTATTGCAATTAATTTGGGTAGAAAATAAGTTAAATAGGAATTTCTATGATTTAAGGAAGATGGGGACTCACCTCTTTCCAAACTTGCAAAAAATCCAATGGAGGCTAGCCCTAATTTCTATGAGGGGATTAAATAGGGAGAGGGGACCTAGTGGCCGGCCATGGGATGATTAGGGTTAGGGTTTGGCTACATGGTGTGGGCCTATGGGCTTTTAAGGCTTTAAGTCATATAATGACTTGTGAAATCACAAGCCATTCCTTAATCAAACTAACTCCTAATTTCCCCAAACTAAGCCTAATGAGTTAATCCTCACTAACTTAGGTCAAGCTAGGGTTACTTAACCTAACCAAGTAATCATGACCTAGGTTAGTCTCTAGGTTAGTCTCCTAGTCAATATTAGTCAAAGTCAACTATAGGACCAAATTCAATTATACTAAAAATCACTAAAAATCACATTAATTCTAATAAATCTAAATAATACATAATAATTCCAAATTAATTCCAAAATTTTGAAAATGACCAAAATACCCTCATGCTAGAAAAGTGGTAGTGACACTCTCCCCTCACCGCCGGAAACCCCTGGTAACCAGCGCCCCCGTCGTGGATCCCTCGCCTCCGGCACCACACGGCCTGGAGGAGAGCACTCCGACCCCCTCACTCGGCTCTCCCTCTCTTTCTGCGTGCCGGCAGCCTCCAGCCGAAACCCCGCTCTCCGTCGCGCCGGAGCTCACCGCCGCCCTAGTCGTCGACGCCCTTGCCGCTGTTCGCCGAGTCCCGAGCGCCGCACCCCGTACCAGCCTCCGTCGACCATCCTTAGCCGATCCGCTCCCCTCTTCTTCCTCCCTCTCCCAGATCTGTCCCGCGCCGGCGCCTAGCCCTTTTTTTCGGCCACCCCAGTAACTCCGCCGCCTCCGGTGCAGCTCCGACCGGAGCCCGACCCCTAGCCTCCGCCTCTCTCCTCAGTTCTCCCTCTCTCTCTCTCTCTCTTCCGCTTCTTCTTTTCACCCTTTCGTTTTTTCTCTCTCTCAGTAGCCTCTGTTAAGATAGCAACATATATTTTGTTGTTAGTTTTATTATTATGTATTTTTGTTTTATTTGTGATTTGTTTTCTCTTTTTAGTAACTATTATTGGTATTATTTTTATTATTATTATCATTATTATTATTATCAGTATTTTTCTCTTCTTGTGCTGTGAAGTAACAAACTATAAATTAAAATATGTTAGTACTATTTTATTTAAGATGTTGGACAAATGTATATATGTGTTATTTTTAACAGTTGTATATTAGTATTATACCGTATTTATTAATATAAGTATTACTGAAAATATTTTAGCTATTATTTTTATAAGTAAGTATTAATGTTATTCTTAAATAATTATACTAGTATTATCTAGACAGAATATTTTACTAGGCTTGCTCTATGTTATTTTAAAAATGGATTTCGGATGCTAAATATGTATACTAAAAAGTATTGCCAAAAATAGGGTATCCGAAAAATATGGTTTTCTAGAATAATTATCTAAAGTATTCATCAAACATCGTTTCTGTCAAAAACGAGAATTTACAAACTTAGTATTTTTATTTTTCTTGACTGTGAGTATTTTTCTTATACTTATTTTGACTTATGAAAACTAGTTTTAGGAATTATAAATATTTTCTAAAACTCGTATAGATATAATAATTATCCATTATTTCTTTGATTTTTCTCATGTCCATATCCAGTCCTATTATTCCTATTCCTTCGTCCATCTCGGGCCTACCTTATGACCACCCTAACTAATTTGATCGTCCCGGACCCATTGGAACTGTCCGTGCCACTATCTGAGGTCCCCTTGTACAGTTGTTGTACCAAAGATGCAGTTTGTGCCACATTGATCATCGTAGCACACCAGGAGTCCTACCAGGCAAGACACCTTGCCATTTGCTGCTCATTTATTTTAGCTCATATTCCATGTATTATTTTTTATGCAAAATAAACTATGATACATGGCATAACCTGTTAGAACTTACTGTTCATTTATATTCTTGCTATGTATTATTTTTCTTACACATTAAACCTAGATTTAAGGGACCACCTTGTGTGTTGCATTTATTGGCCTTGATACGTTGTACCACGAAGTTGTGTGTCGCATATAGAACACGGACGTGCTTGATTGGCTGGCCACCAGTACGTACAAGCCGTGCGATAGGAATAACCGCTAATAGAATTGCATGCTAGTTTGACTTAGCGGTTATAGTGGTTAATGTTGTAGATACAACATAGTAGGCATTGGGCGGGGAGGACAATTCCTTAGCGTATGGGCTTCGATACACTTTTCCTTGTGACCCGGACTCTCCGCTGGAGATACGGGGTTGATGACCCATGATTACTGACGGCCACTGACGATTCTGCGGAACGCCATGCTCTTACTGATGGGGCCTCTGGTGCCCCAAGGGGGGACTACGCCGATCCTATTTAGCCAGGGCCCATGTGTAGGAAGGATTGTTCTTAACTATATTTCACTTAGAACGGTAGACTACCTTTATCCGTTAGGTACGAGTACTTTTGGTTTGGGTACTTGTATCTGACCGTGGCTTGGAACAATAACTTGTCGCGGATTAGTTTGTCACATCTTATCCTTGTTTGGTTGTAGGTGTGACTTACTACTTCGATGAGAAGTTATTAAACCTTGTTGGGGTCCGGATACCATATTAGATTCATAGCATGGAAAGATACGTCACCGTAAATTAGTTTACCATCTCCTGTCCTTGTTTGGTTGGGGGGATGGTACGCTCATTCAATAGGTGCGTATTGGACCATGTTATAATTTAATTGACTTATTTATTTGAGCAATATTTATTCAGTTTATATGGCATAATATTATGTGTCTTGTTACGTCCCTCTGAGACCTGGTTATCTCTACAGGTGTGTGCTCTTGTCTTTCGCAGGTGCTTTAGCTCTAGCCGTGATCATCGCTATTTCGTCGAGAATGATTGCACTTGGATCGTCTTCGCTTCGCTTGCCACTCATTTCATTTTCTATGTACTTTTTCTTATTTTATTGGTAGCGGATTTGTCTCCGCCCAACATATTGTATCAAGACAAATTCATTCTCATTATATGATATCTTTTATTCATTTATTCTGTGTGGATGAGATTAGTTATGGTTCTACTGTATTTTACAGCTTATGTATTCATACGAGGATTCCATATATTGGTGTGTACTTCGTATGAATACAGCTGGCATATCTATGTTCCTAGTCCTACGTATTTTGGGACTGGGGCGTTACAAGGAGTAGAAAATAGATTTTTGTTGGGTATCCACTTGATAAAAAGGGATAAAAACTGTATGATTTGGAGACTGGTGAATTTTTTGTGTCCAGTGATGTAACTTTTTATGAAAAAGAATTTCCTGGGTGTGACTCTGCTAGCGAGATGTCTTTTGTGACACGCATTACATCTGTTAAGGTGCCGGAAGACGATATAGAGACTTTTGGGATGGTGCTGGCTACGGTGGCTGAGGCCGGAGTGGTTGCTGGTGGCGCGGCACCGAGTAGCGAGGATGCACAGGTAGCTGCAGAAGTATTGGCAGAAGAATCCGCTGGGGGTAATGCAGATACTACTGATGATACAGGGGATACAGTGTTGCCAGAGGTGCCCGACGAGGTAGTATTGGGAAGAGAAATGAGAAAAAATTACAGCCAGTACGATTACAGGATTTTGTGACGAATGATGTTCGAAGTAAAAGTCCCCCCTTCACCACAGTTCATCTGTTCCCGTCACTTCCTCAGGTACTTCGTATCCTCTAACACAATTTCTAAGTTATGACATATTTACTGCTGGACACAGAGATTTTCTTGCAGCCATAACTGCAGGTGTTGAGCCTACTTCATATCGCCAGGCCTCGCGAGATTCAGGCTGGCACGCGGCTATGCTAACTGAAATACAGGCTCTGGAAGATAATGGGATATGGAGTCTTGTCGATTTGCCTCCTAGGAAGAAAGCATTGGAAAGTCGATGGGTGTATAAAATCAAGTACAAATTCAACGGAAGTATTGAGCGCTTAAAAGCACGGCTGGTTGTGTTCGGTAATCATCAGGTTGAGGGGATCGACTATTCAGAGACATTTGCCCTGGTAGCTAAGATGCCTACAGTTCGGACATTCTTGGCTGTTGCAGCTGTGAGAGGCTAGACTTTGTACCAGATGGATGTGCACAATACTTTTCTTCATGGAGATCTGACAGAAGAAGTATATATGAAGTTATCGCCAGGTTTTTCGCATAGTGAACCCAATAAAGTGTGTCGCCTGCATAAATCTCTATATGGATTGAAACAGGCACTACGTTGTTGGTTTGCTAAGCTTGCTGCTTCTCTAATATCATATGGATTTGTTCAATCTCATTCCGATTATTTTCTTTTCTCTCTTTTTAAAGGGAAGGTAGAGTTGTATGTTCTGATCTATGTGGATGATATGATTGTGTCTGGTAATGACTCAGGTGCTTTAGATGCTTTCAAAAAGTACCTTAGTTCTTACTTTCACATGAAGGACCTTGGTGTGTTGAAGTACTTTCTTGGTATAGAGGTGGCTCGGAGTGCAGAAGGAATTTTCTTGTGTCAAAGGAATTATGCTTTGGACATCATTTCAAAATACGGCTTGATGGGGTCGTGACCTGCTGATTTTCCCGTGGAGCCCAATCACAAGCTGGCAGAATCGGCTAGTCCAAAGATGGAGGATGCAGAGCCTTATCGAAGGCTGGTTGGGAGGTTGATTTATCTATCATTTACTCGCCCTGAATTAGCCTATGTTATGCATATCTTGTCTCAATTCTTACAGGAGCCTCGACAAGATCATTGGCATGCTTCTTTGAGAGTTGTCAGATATCTCAAACATGCACCGGGACAGGTATTCTTTTGAAAGCTGATTGTGATCTCCGTATTTCTGGTTGGTGTGATTTCGACTGGGCAAGTTGTCCCTTGACTCGTCGCTCTGTTACGGGCTGGTTGGTGTTTCTGGGGTGGTCTCATATTACTTGTAAGATGTCACGACCCGCTCCCGAATAATCGAATACGAGTCGGACACGCCCAGCCTTCGTCGATGGACACGACGAAGTAAGCTGTATAATACTAAGGAAAACTCCAAGTCACAATATAATGTAAACAAAATACAGCTTTTATAACGTTCCCAGAAATCACCAATATCCATCAAGTCTTTTTAGTACAAAATCAGCCGGAGACAAATTCGGTCAAATAAAATAAATATACAATAATGCAATCCAAACTATAATATCCAGAAATAAAGTAAAATAAAAAGCTGCAATATCCTGATGCAATCACAAGCTCCATTAATCTCTCACTCACCTGCAATGTATCCTGTCAGGAAAAGAGCAAAGTAAAACCCTGACCAGACAATATACAATGTAATCTGTAGTACAGAATACAAGGTGAAACTAGAATACCAGGATACTAGAACAAGAAATGAAACTACGGTACCAGAGATGAAATATAAACACTGCAGGCAATGGACGACAATCAATATGCTAGACAATGAACACGGCTATCAATGTACAAGGCAATGAATCACGAAATCAATATGCAATTGTAACAATTTGAAATATTAAACTAATGTGTGACCGGCTTAGGAGCACAATCAATCAATGAGTCAATAAGTCAATCAATTCTATAAGGTACGGCTTTATCGTACGTAAAGTGTACGATTAGGCTATCCACAATACCTATGTTGGGTGTGGTCACACAAAAGCTAATATTTCCTCCAATCCCCGCAATAAACAATGACTCACAAGCAATGAACAAGGTACAAGACAATCGTGTGTATCTCGTGTCCGATATGAGAACATGGCACAGAAATGTAAGACAGAAACAAAGTACAAGTCGAGTCAGTGTACTTGCCTCGGTTTGGCTGTACGAGAGTAGTACTGCATGGTTGCAATGGATCACCTGTTATTATTGTACAATTTTATTAGGGTTTAAACAATGTTATTTTAGCTCAACATTATTACTATCCATATACTAGCTAATTATTTAGTAACTATCATTAGTTTTTAGAAAAATACATATACTCTTGTTTGATGAAAATATTATATATTTTTGCAAGGGAAACATTTATATTTAAAATAATGATAATTAGTTAAAAAGGCTAACTAACCATAAACTAGTTTACCAATATTTTGGAAACATAAATATATAACTTGATCAAAATAAGTATTAGTGAAATATATTTTTTAACCATATTTGTAAGAAAATTATTTATGTCTATAAAACACTTTATATACCAGTTTTTCAAATACTAGTAAGTAAGTAAAGTCCTAGAAAAATAGTTTATTTTTAATACAAAAACGTGCTAACAAATTTTTAGAGAACATATAAATGTTTAGAAATATAAAAACATCTTACTAGCATAGAATTAACTATTTATTTAAAATCTTATTAGAAATAAGATTTATTAATACAAATAACCAATTTTACTATAAATATTATTTCTACTAGGATACTATACAAGTATACATACCATTACATATTTATATTAATAATAATTATAGGTACAACTATGCTGCTAAATTAACTAATTAACCCCTCAACATTTGGTCCATAACTCTACTCCAGACTCGGCCCACAATACTGGCCCACAGGTCTGGCCCATCAACCAGTCCCCTCTGGAAAATGGAATTAAATAACTAACAGTTAAATGAACCCAGCCTTTACTTCTAGCCTGTAACCCGGCCCAACCTAATTCACTAATAAAACATTTTATTTCTATGGACAGCCCAGAACCAGCCCATCCAACCCAGCCCAAAAACCCGACCCACAATCCTAACATATACACTGCTAAATCAACAATTATTTAAAATCGGTTAACTAAATCCCAGACTCTCGGCCATACAAACCCGGCCCACTTATTTGTAACCCTAACATAAATTTTCGGCCTTCTTTCTCCTCAACCCTATTTCCAACCAGCCGAACATTCGAGAGAGCTCTCCATCGTCTTCTTCTTCCCTTCGTCTTCTTCCTAGCTTCACACTCGTCCGAAACCCTAATCAAATCCCGCCATGGCCTAACCCTAGTCTCACTCTTCTTCTGCTTATTTCTACACTCAACCGACAGAACCCAGTCCCAAACTCCTCTCCATCTTCTAAAGCCCTTGGTCGAAACCCTAATCTCAGGGTCTCCTTCCATGGCCGCACCTCCTTCATTTCTCTGGCCGACTCTCCCCTCGCCTGAACCCTAACTCCATCTTCATCTTCTTCCCTAAACTATCACCCCATTGCCCCATACAGTCGAACAAGCGAGCCCGGTCCCTTTATCTTCTCCAAAATTTAGCTAGGAACCCTAACCCTAATTAAAAATCCTAATCTACCATTACTAGAACAACTATCACAATGAAACCCTAGGAACAAGAATGGAGGGGATTCGAGAAGATCAAGTCGGAGACTCACCGGCCGGTCGGGGATGTCGATCCTCGGCTCCAGGCGGCTGCTGGCGCGTCGTGACGACAGGATCCGACGACTACTTCGAGATCCGTTCGTCCACAGCTTCTCGGCGGGCTCGGGAACCTCAGATCCAGACCGGATCTGAAAGAGACGGCGGTGCGGCTTGAGATGGTGGCTCTCCGACGACTTTCCTGACTCAGCGGTGGTTGGCTGGTGGTCGCACGAAAGTCGAAGGGCGGCCCGAACTGCGAGGCGGCCTCACGTGCTTCGACGAGGCAGCACGTTGAATGAGGGGTCTGCGCTTGAGATGATGGCTCTGGCGGTGGCACGAAACTCGAAGCGTCGGCGCTGCAGCCAAGGTCAGCTCAGCCCGATGGCGGTGGCGTGAGGATCAAGGCATCGGGGCTCTGCTCGAAGGGACAGCACGAGAATTGATGAGCGCGGTCTCCGAGACTGCACTGCAGTCGAGACTGATTGACCTTAGAGGTGGCGACGATCTGCACTCCGACGACGACTGCAGCGAAGATCGGCTGAGGATGGCCGTGGTCGGCTAGGAGAGAGAAAGAGAGAGAAATTGTACAGTGGAGAGAGAATGACTGACAGTGTTAGTCTTGGAATGCGTGTATAATAATAATAAAATATTATACTGTACAGTATTTATAATAAAATATGTAGTGGCACAATAGTAATTAGAGGTAGATCTGGGGGTTGTTCCCCAATTTGGGACAGTGGCAGATTGGTAAATTGGTATAGATCTGGGGGTAGTTTAGAATAATCTGTAACAGAATTTTAAAATTCAAATTTGAACAGTTTTTCAAAAACACAATAGAAAACAGATTTCCAACAGAATTTCAATTATCAAAAGATTTTCAAATACCAAAATCCAAACATTTTCTTCAACAGTTTTAAAACAAATTATCCAAAAGATTCAATATTCAATAGTTCAAAACAGTTTTCCAAATTAAAACAGATTTAGCTAATTATAGCTAATTAATAATTAGGAATAAAATCAGCAGTAATTCATAACCATTTACAAATCAATAATTGTTAACAACTAAAAACAAATTAATCCACTAAACTTAACAAGAATCATTTGCCAAAATGATAACAGAATGCTTAATCTCATTTAAGGGAATCAATTTTTTTCTTTTTAAAATAGTTTTATTAACCAATAACTTTTAAACAGTATTTAAGAAATAACCTTAACTTAAGAATAAAAATCTTTTTATTAAAGAAACATGTTTCCTATAAAAACAATATTTTAGAAAAATTTCAAAACTTCACCAAATATGATTCAGGGAGTTACATAAGACCAAGAAGCAACCAACTGTTTTTCGATCTTTCGCTGAAGCTGAATACCGATCTATTGCTGCGCTTGTTTGTGAGTTGAAATGGCTGAAGGAGTTATTGGTGTGTTTGGGCGTTCGCCAGGAGTCTGCTATGTCGGTGTATTGTGACAGTCAGTCAACCCTGCACCTGGCTCAGAACCTGATTTTTCATAAGCACAGTAAGCATATTGAGGTGGATTTGCATTTTGTTCGCAATGCAATTAGGGATGGCACCGTAATAGCCTCGCATGTTCCTACTTCTACTCAACTGGCTGACATCTTCTCTAAGCCCCTTGGAAAGCATGTGTTTGATTCTTTCATTCCCAAGTTGGGCATTTGTGACTTGCATGCTTCAACTTGAGGGGGGGGGGTGTTAGATTGTTAGATTATATTTGTAATGTAAATATGGCCCATAACCCTAAGCCCAAATGTAGACACTATATATATTGTAACAATCATACGCAATGGGAACAAGGCATTATTATTTCCTGCAAAAGCGGATGCTATATCGGTATATCGGTTTAGCCATACCAGTAAAGTTTGATATAGAAAATTTTCTTTGCAATTAGTTCAAAATTTTGCTTTGTTGTACAAAAAGAAATCTTTTCTTCCATGAGGTTGTTTTCCTGTAAATAATTAGCATGGTTTATTAAGGAAAAAATTAATTGTATGATACATACTCAAGCTCATACATTGAAGTTGCTTCGAGATATGATAAAGTTAACATTGGAGATGATAAATGGTATCTTTTTATAATACCTTACTCCTTAGTTTTAAATTCCATTTTGAGACACTTTTATTTATCATGCTTGGAGAACTTTTTGTTGTAAAATTTGAGGAATAACTAACTTCCTTCTTCCTCACTTCAATGTCATTTTATTTTCTATTCAATACTTTCAACCTTTTTTTTGTGTTGTTTAAAGTTTGACCGTTTCAATATTTATTATATATTCATTAGTATTTTATGGGCTTAATGATCAAATGACTACATAACTAGCTATAAAATTCTATTAAAATCTATTAAATTTGTAGAAAGAGGGTTGCCTATATATGTATCCATATTGTTAGTATTGAGAATATACTTGAGAAGGAAAAAAAATGGCAACCATGTGATTCCTCCTCCTCCTCCTTCACAAACATGTATTCTTTCTTTCCTTTCCATTCCAATCTTTTCTGCTCTGGGCAAGAGCTAAGTCAGGGTCAATCTCCGTGAGTTGTGTGCGACGACGGGATACCGGTAGAGCGGGGGTTTTAACACTAGGAGAATTTGGAACAAGTCTGCACATAGACCCGAATCAACTCTTAGGGCCGTGCTTCGTGCACGACTTCCCCGAAGGCCGGTAACTTTAATTTGATTTATTTTGTTTATAGGTTTTTTAAGAAGCAATATTTCTAACAATCTAAGAGTTGATTTATATGATTTGTTTAATTGATCTTCAAAATTAGCATTCGGCTAGTGACAAGAAAAATTATGTAAGTTGCTCAATTGATCTCCACAATTTGCTAGTGTATCCGAATTTAAGATATAAAATTGTTCTGACATGTTACTAAGAAACCGCTAGTATATATGTGTTCGTATGTATTCTTCTTGTCAAAGTTGTGATTTTCAGTTCACTAGAATTATCGAATAGTTCTCGTATGTTATATATCTCGTTGTCCACATGAATGGTTATTTATCTTTTCATTAAATATTGTTGCATTTTACTTGCCAGTCGTGGATCTTATACTCTAGCTAAGTATACTAAAGTTTATGTGTTGATAACAAATACTCTATATCTCTCCACCTTGGTCCTTAAATTTCATTTCATTGAAATGTGATAATTTGTAGAAAGAAATGCTTATAAACATGCATACTTGTGCATGTATGTTTGGAATATGTTATGTTGATGTGCAATATATATTTGTTTTATAAATTATCTAATTGTATTTAGATGATATTTAATCTAGGATTGTTATTACTGACATGATACTATAATATGTTCACAAAATTGTAGACTCAGCATGTGATCTCGCTAGAATTTTTTTCCTTGGTAATTGATCATATATTTTTTGCAAACTTCATCAATCCTATAAATTTTGCAAACTTGTTCTAATTAATTTTTGAACTAGTGAATTCGTTTTGAATGCATGATTTATGTTATATTATAATTGATTATTTAAACTTTTGAATGAGCAATTAATAATAAAGTTGTAAAATAGATGTTTGTAATGATGGCAATGCTATGGGGGTTGTGGTCTTATAAGTTTATGCTTTAGCATAATCTACCATTGTTGGGGACACTATAATTCTATACATGCTGAAATTATTCGGCACAAATTTTTTATTTTGTAATGTTCATAAAGTTCTTTTAATGATATGTAAATATTTTCTTTTAATGACATGTAATGTTCATGATTATAATTTTTATTTTTCTTTTCTCTTTTGCGATTAAAACCAAATTTATTTGTCAAGACCAAGTGTACCTAATCATATCTCATGCATCATATAAAATGGAAATGCATGCAGCATAGAATTAAGTTTTTTTTTTTCTCCTATGTAAAGTTCCTTGGTATCAGCTTGAAGAATTTTGATAATTATTTTATTTAGACTAATATTACTATTTTCTGAATGGTGGAGTCATTCTCATGGTTAGAATATATATATATATATATATATATATATATATATATATATATATATATATATATATATATATATATATATATATATATATATATATATTAAAAAAAATTAAAAAAAATATATAAATAAATAAATAAATAAATAAATAAATAAATAAATATATATATATATATATATATATATATATATATATATATATATAAAATATATATATATATATATATATATATATATATATATATATATATATATATATATATATATATATATAATTGTTGCCAAGATGCAACTCATGGTTTGAAGTGTATACTACTTGCTTATTATATACTGAAAATTATAGAAATGTATCCTTTTGATTTGAAAATATATTGCCAATCATTGATAGTTATTAGTATAAACTTCTTAAAGGATATAAATATTGTCAACTATCCATATATTCTTCCAGTACTATTTTTTATGACATTTGTGATATTTATTATTGTAATTAACTTGTATCATATGCATAAAGGCTGATAATGAGAAGATAAATGTGGCAATTAAAGTGTGTGCATGGCTAGAGTTATTTATATTTGGTTTTATTGCCTCTTATGAAATTAATTGATATCTTATATTTATTTTTAAATTTTTTGGTTGACACTAACAATTAGTAATGATCTAAATGATATAAATCAATATTTTTTTAACTACCACCTACTTTTTAGTAGATAATATTTTTTTGCATTCAAAGATCCATATAGAAACACAACATACATATACATGCTTATATGAAATGTTGGGAGCTATCAATTCTTATATTCTTCCTCTTTTGTGAATGGTTAAATAATCATTTCCCATACTAATGGTTTACATGATACATATAAATATGTAGTCTACTATAGTTTTCATATTGTTTTAACATAATATTTTACATGTTGTCCTGACTTAGAAAATAAATGTTAATATGTTTACAAAATATTAGACACATCAGTAATGAATGACATATCAGTTATTCTTGTATCTTTCATCTTCCCTACTAATGGAGAACTCTTAAATGTCACTATTCAGCTTTAAAGTTTGGTCAAAGAATATTTTTCACTAAAGGATTCTTGCAATTTCAATTGTTATGAAATATTATTGTCATTTCTTGACTTGGAATACATAATATGTTTAAACCGGTCTGAATGGCATAATATGATATGTTCCCTTATAGAATTTGTGGAGTAATATTAGTTCAAATTTTATTTTTATATCTATTAGTTTTATTTATTATTTCTTGTCTAACAAGAAATATTATTTTTATACTATTGTCTTGACATTGTTATAGTTAATATTAGCAACAATAAACGTATTCTTCTTTTACTGGTTATACCTTGTGACTGTCATTGGCTAGAATACAACATTAACTTAACATCATAACCCTTGGTGGATATTTGGTTGGACTTTTACTGCTAGGTAGAACACTTTGCACAAACAGAAAAATTCTTCCTTTCTTAGTCCACTAGTTTAACACAATATATCATTGACATTTTGTCAAATATAAAAATATATGTTATTTTTCAAATCTTGCATATTAAAACTTTGTAAAATTATTGTTGAAAAAGTTTGTTCATAGTTTCAAGTATATATTTCTTGTTAATATGCAAACTAACCCCTATTCTCTTGATGGTAGAATCATTAGAGATATTTTTAATTTTGGAAAAGAGAAACCTATTATTGGTGACGGTACTAAAAATTTGTTTGTACTCACTCATTCTTAACATGATCTTTGTAAAGTTATATTTCCAAATCAGAAGCATTAGAGATTGTGACTTGTTAGTCCATCTCTAACATGTCAAGGGTGAAGTGAGAATAATGGAAATATCAAAAATGATGGTGGAAAATGACATCTTCTGAAGTGTTATTGGTTAAGCCAAAATCAAGAGTTACAAAATTGTTCTGATCACGTGGAAAGGTAATTTTTCATATTTACAATTCACGTATTCTATTCATTTTGATTACTAAATTTAATTGGAGAAATATATTGTTGAAATCTATGAGCCAATTATCTTGGTTTATACATATGGTTCTGTATATTGTTGTATAAAAGCGATATTCTTCGCATGTTAGTTTTATATATTTGAACCTTAAATGAATATATTATCATAATATTAGAATTTTTAGTCAGAAAGAAATCACAATATTGTTATATCACAATAGTTAGACAAACTTTGTTTTTGCTTATATTTCGTGACGCTATATAAAATTCTTTGATTCATTCAAATAATTTTGTCACAAGAAAATAGTTAGTGAAATTTTAAATTCTTTTAAATCTAAAGTTTTAAAAGTTAAGATCAGTTTGGGTACAAGCCGAAAGGGTCCTTCTGTCAACCGGGCATAAATAGCTATAAGCGACACGGTATTTAATCGTCCCCCTGTGGACCTCCGCTAGCTGGGAACCGGCCCCTACAGCTAACCCAAGTTGATCAAAACTTGATAAGCTAAAGATTTGATAAGGCTAATTAACAAAATTCACTTAAACTATTATTCTAATACTTTAGACAGTCATTCTTGTAAAAATGACTTGTAAAGATAAATCTTTAGAGCGAAGACTGAAAGTTGATGTATCTTACTTTAAGAGATGATAGAATCAGCTGAGTTTTTGCTCACTGTCCTAATGTTTATATCAGCAATTAGTGAAATCATATACTTGTGAAGTAGTTGTGATGTCACCAAATCTGATTTAAAAAATAACTAAATCAGTCAAACCAGTTTTAGAATATATTTTTAAGGAAATTCTAGATTGTAAAATTGTATCATATTAGATAATCTTATGTCATAGAAAGTCATTTTAATACAAACGGGGTAACTGACTCATATGACATCTAATCCATTTATGGATATATATTTTTTTCTACCCTATACGGAGTTGTCATCTCTTGAGTTTATGTAAGAATCATAGCTAAGAGTACTATATACTCAGAAATGTTATCTTCAGTTACATCTTGTACTGAAGATGTATGGTCTAGACATTTTATACTTTACGTGATCAACATATTTCTTACCTGTCATTTATTTTAAAATTATTCTAAAAGCATGATCTTGTGAATTCTAAGATGGACAGGTACCTACAGCTGCGTTTTAAGACATTAAAAGATCTTAAAAAGCAAAAATGTAGTTCTTGACTATAAAGTCATAAAGAACTTTACAGATCTCTTGACGAAGAGTCTGTTTACTTTTGACGAAGAGTTTGTCTAGGAAATTAATTAATCCTAGAATTATCGAGGGGGATGGGGTTAAGCCCATAAGTAAGTCACCAGCAGTGGCAACCCAACCGAGTCTGACTGGAGATCCCAAGAAGCCGGTTCAATGGGTAGAAACAAGCTGAACTTAGGTGACTTTATGGAACACTGACCCGAGATTAAAATTTATTAAAATAATACCCAAGTGGCTGTACATGTGTACAATGATTCCCCATCCCTATGGTGACAGTGTTCCGGTGTGATTTGGTTAGGATGAGTTTTAAACTCTTAATAGGTCCAAGCATGATTATGCAGGGTTGACTCCGATCACCAACCCTTTGAGGACTTACCTATGTGAGAGGTCGTGAAGGCCACGACTATGGGACAGGACGATCCATGAATATGGAAAAAGTGCGCATGGTCATTCTAACGCGCACCCGATAGACCCAAGTACCTCTAGCGTACTATGTGTGCTATTTTCTGAATCTGGTTCAAGAAGTCTGATTCAAAACATAGTCCATCAAGTACTTCTTCAGATAAAGACAATAGTCACTAAGTGAGATTCAAGGATGTAGTCCATCTCATCTATGCATAGTATATAATTGTCCAGAGTTCTTTTTTTTCCCCTCCTTTATGCTATTCGTAACTTGGTTTTTTGGGGGGATTGTTGTATAATTTGAGGAAAAACCAACTTCCTTCTTCCTCACTTCAATGTCATTTTATTTTCTATTCAATACTTTCAACCTTTTTTTGTGTTGTTTAAATTTTGACCGTTTCAATATTTATTTTATATTCATTGGCATTTTATGGGCTTAATGATCAAATGACTACATAACTAGCCATAAAATCCTACTAAAATCTATTAAATTTGTAGGAAGAGGGGTTGCCTATATATGTATCCATATTGTTAGTATTGAGAATATACTTGAGAAGAAAAAAAATGGCAACCATGTGATTCCTCCTCCTCCTCCTTCACAAACATGTATTCTTTCTTTCCTTTCCATTCCAATCTTTTCTGCTCTGGGCAAGAGCTAAGTCAGGGTCAATCTCCCTAAGTTGTGTGCGATGACGGAATACCGGTAAAGCAAAAGTTTTACCACTAGGAGAATTCGGAACAAGTCAGCACATAGACCCGAATTAACTCTTAGGGCAGTGCTTCGTGCGCGACTTCCCCGGAGGCCGGTAACTTTAATTTGATTTATTTTGTTTATAGGTTTTTTTTAAGAAGCAATATTTCTAACAATTTTATGTAGAAAACCTTGTCTAATTATTAGTTTGATAGAGAGTTTTGAGTTGTTTAATTATTAGAATTATTTAAGGTAACATTAGTTTTATATTCTTTTTCTTATCACAAATTCATATATGAAGAAATTGATTATCTTATATCACAATGGTGCCATATCGCCCCACATACCCGGTATCTGATATATCCGGTGTTGGTGCTTTCTTTACATGGAGAGAGCTTGCTCTCAACATGCCTTGTAAATTTTAGTCCCACATCGGAAATGCACCATGAGTTATCTCAACATATATACTTGGGTGTGTTGTTGAGAGATGCACATGGGGTGGTGACCCTAAGGAGGGAACCATGTGGGTGATTTTACAAGGAGGTAAGAATAAGGCTCCAAGGATTAAGCATTAATGCTTTTGTCATTCTCTTGGATTAATTCTATTTGGAGCTAAGCCCCAAAGGGGCTTAGCGACTCGGACTCGGACTCGGACTCGGGCTCATGGGCTCATGGGCTCATGAGGCGTAATATGGCGTTTTGTTGGCGCACTTTGCACTTAGTACGTCAGCAGTCATGCGGTCTTTATGCGGCCCATGCGGTCCATGCGACTCATGCGGTCCATGCGGCCATTAGGCTCATGCGGCCAGGCTGCTGCTGCTGCCGTATGGAAAGATCCGCTGACTGTGCAGATTACAAATCAGTAATGGAAAGGCTGAATCAATACGATTAAATCAGATCCTATCTTTGTGGGATTTGAATTAATTCAGATCCTATCTTTGTGGGATTTGAATTAATTTCGTGGGATTTGAATTAAACCTCGTTGCTATCTTTTGGGATTTGATTCAATCTTTCCATAACTGAAGAGGCGGCTAGGGTTTCTATCCTCTCTCTATATATACTCTCTTCCGGCCTCCTTTGTGACTACTACGAAATTACAAGTCAGAAAATGAGAAAGAGAGAGAGAGAGAGTTGCTGCCGCCATTGCAAGTCCATCCGAGGAGTCTGAACAGAGGTGACTTCGAGCGTTCCACAAGTTCTTCAACTTGCTGATTCCTGGAAGCAGATCGTGTGGGGCAAATCTTGCTTTGAGCAACGGTGTTTTGACACCCCAGCATTGTTCTTCTTCTTATCTCTCTCTAGTTTTATTGTAACTCGTTATGTCCCAATTGCAACACGTTTGTAAGGAAGAACGAGAGATCTTCTTTTCTCTTTTTTCCTCCTTCAGATTGTAATTTGGCTATTTGATTTATTGTACCATCGTAGATCTTGAGTTTGATCACTGTAAAGTTTTGTGTGACATCTGAGATCTCGATTGCATCTGTTTTTCATCTTTGATCAAGCCCCGGGACTAACAATCTCAAAGCAAGATCCGTGTAGATAGAAAACATTAAGGCTTCGCTCCTCCAATCGGACTTCTGCAAGTTGGAAAAGTTCGATGGAGAGCACTATCAAGTCTGAAAGAGAAAGGTTTACCTAACTCTTCAACTGAAAGATATTAATCATGTTCTGTTAGAGGAAGAACCCTCTGTTCCAGACACTGGATCTACTGCCGCAATCAACGTGGCTACCAAACTCCAGGCCAAGTGGAGAAGGCAAAATAGCATCTGCAGACTTCTCATCTTGAATGCTATGGAGGACTCCCTGGCAGAATCCTACTCGAAGAAGGAACTTGCCAGAGACATATGGGAGTCTGTGGAAAATCTGTATGAAGAAGACAAGAACAGGAGCAAAATGTTTGTGGTTAAAAAATATCACAAATTGCTCTTTGAGGACGAAAAGTCCATGCTGCTACAGGTGAAAGAATTTCTGAAGTTGCGTCAAAAACTGGAAGACGAAGAGATGCCCCTTCCCGACAAGTTTGTCGTCGGAGGGATCATCTCAAAACTTCCTGCTGGATGGAGTATCTTCTATGCAAGGATGCACAGAAAGAAGCTAGACATTAGCTTGGAAGATCTATTGCAAGAGATCCATGTTGAGGACGAGATGCGTTCCCAACAGAAGGTGGACACTCTGTCCAAACAGTTGGCTAAAGCCAATCTTGTACAGACGAGAGATCCCAAGGGGAAGCAGGCGGCTTCTCATCCCAAGAAGAAGGACTTCACTAATCTAAAAGTGAAGGGTCCTTCTTTCAAGCAACAGAAGACTAAGTCCCACGTGACTTGTTACAATTGTGGCAAGAAAGGCCACTACAAGAGTGAATGCAGATCTAAGCCTAAACAATCAGAGAAAGGTGAGCCTAATAAGGTTTCATTGGTTTCTAACTTTGTTGCTATGATCGCACAGGTCACAAATGTGGGGGTTGACTCTGATTGGTGGATAGACACTGGTACGACTTGCCATGTCTGTTCTGGCAAGGAATGGTTCGTCACGTACCAGCCGATATCTGAGAAGGTTGTCATGGCGAACCAGGCCCAAGCTGAAGTTCTGGGGATCAGGACCGTGGAACTGAAACTCACTTCTGGGAACACTCTGACGCTTCAAGGTGTGAAGCATGTTCCGGCGATTGCCAAGAACCTGATCTCTGGGAGCCTGCTCTGCAACGCAGGCTTGAGGATGGACATCAATGCTGGTCAGATGGTGATGTCCAAGAAAGGAACATACTTCGGAATGGCTTATTAAACCGAAGGAATGTTTAAAATTCAGCTTGTCAACCAGTTTGAAGACATTAATGCAGTTGCTTTTTCTGATTATTCTCTTGAGTTGTGGCATAATAGACTAGGACATGTTCATTGTAAAAGAATTAACAAAATGTCTAGTCTAGGACTTATCTCCAAATATGGGGGTAAGGTGGAGAAGTGTGAAGTGTGTGCTCAGACGAAGATCACAAGGAAACCCTTTCATCGGGTCAATCGAAGCACAGATCTTCTGGAGTTGGTGCACTCCGATATCTGTGACTTCAAACATTTCTCCACGAAGGCCGGAATGAAGTATTTCATAACCTTCATCGACGACTTCTCAAAATACGCGTTCGTCTACTTACTCAAGTCTAAAGACGAAGCTTTCGAGAAGTTCAGAGAGTTCAGGGCCAAAGCTGAACGGCAGACTGGACAACACTCAAGAGGTTAAGGAGTGATCGAGGTGGGGAGTACAGGTCTCATGAATTCGCATCGTTCTGCAAAGAACATAGAATTATATGTGAGACTACTGCTCCATATTCTCCTCAATCCAACGGAGTAGCGGAGAGGAAGAACAGAACGTTGACAGAAATGATGAACTCAATGCTGCTAACCGCGGGTCTTCCTAAATGCTACTGGGGAGAAGCTGCATTGACGGCCACTTTTATTCTAAATAGAGTGCCATATACAACTTAGGAAGTAACTCCTCATGAACTCTGGTTCAAAGTCAGACCAAACTTGAATGTCATTCGAGTGTGGGCGTGTCTGGCGTATGTGAAGCTCCCAGATCTGAAGATTCAGAAGCTAGGGACAAGGACTACGAAGGCGATCTTCTTGGGGTATGCCGAGAAAAGTGATGCTAGGAGATTTCTTGATATTGAGTCAAATCATATCATCGAATCTCGCGATACTGAATACTTTGAAGACAAGTTTGCAAAAGATAAAAACATTGTTCTTTCGGACATTTCGGAAAATGATGTAGGTGCAAATGAGACTGAAATCTCATATGGGCCAGTAGTCCAAGAAGAAGCTGTTGTTGAGGAAACAACTCTTGTACCAGAACTCGCAGAGCTGTCAGCTAAGCGAGCGAGGAGACCGAAAGATTTCGGAGATGACTTTGTCACCTATCATGTGGAAGCAGATCCGCTTACCTATGATGAGGCGATGAAGACCAGAGATGCTATCTTCTGGAAGGAGGCAGTGAATGACGAGTTTGACTCTATCACCTCCAATAACACATGGGTGTTGGTAGATCTACCTGAAGGAGAGAAGCCCATCGGATGTAAATGGATCTTCAAGAAGAAGATGAAGGCAGATGGAACTATTGATAAGTTCAAGGCCAGGCTGGTAGCCAAGGAATTTTCTCAGAAACAGGGGATAGACTACTTTGACACGTACGCTCCAGTAGCTCGGATGACCACCATCAGGAAGTTAATCGCTCTAGCAGCTATACATAAGTTGGTGATACATCAGATGGATGTAAAGACCGTATTCCTGGATGGAGAGCTGACCGAAGAGATTTACATACAACAGCCAGATGGATTTATCGTCAAAGGTCTTGAAGACAAATTCTGCAAGTTGGTGAAATCATTGTATGGTTTGAAGCAAGCTCCCAAGATGTGGCATGAGAAGTTTGACAAAGTTATTAGGTCAAACGGCTACAGAGTCAGCGAGACGGACAAATGTGTTTACACAAAGTTCGCTGATGGAAGAGGAGTCATCGTTTGTCTGTACGTGGACGACATGATAATCCTAGGTACAGATATAGGCTGTGTCACAAAGACAAAGAAGTTCCTCTCAACCAAGTTCAGTATGAAGGACTTGGGGGATGCAGATGTCATCTTGGGCATAAAGATCATCCAGACAGCCACTGGAGTAGCGCTATCACAATCTCACTACATTGAGAAGAGGAGTCACAAAGAGGAGTCACAAATGTGTTTACACAAAGTTCGCTGATGGAAGAGGAGTCATCGTTTGTCTGTATGTGGACGACATGATAATCCTAGGTACAGATATAGGCTGTGTCACAAAGACAAAAAAGTTCCTCTCAACCAAGTTCAGTATGAAGGACTTGGGGGATGCAGATGTCATCTTGGGCGTAAAGATCATCCAGACAGCCACTGGAGTAGCGCTATCACAATCTCACTACATTGAGAAGATGCTCACACGCTATGGGTATAAAGATCTTCCAGGGATCGATACGCCATACAGGTGTGATCAGAAGCTGAAGCCAAATTTAAGGGAAAGCGTCAGGCAGCTGGAGTATTCTAGCGTTATCGGAAGTTTGATGTACGCAACTACTGCCACAAGGCCTGACATAGCTTTCGCCGTAGGAATGCTGATTCGGTTCACAAGCAACCCAGGGGTTGAGCACTGGAAAGCTGTGAAGCGGGTGATGAGATATCTCAAGAAAACTCGGACATATGCACTGCACTACAACGGGTATCCGACAGTAGTGGAAGGCTTCAGTGATGCTAGCTGGTGTTCAGAGGTGGAAAGCAAGAGATCCACAGGTGGATATGTCTTTTTCTTGGGTGGAGCTGGTATATCATGGAAGTCGAAGAAGCAGACTATACTCTCTCGTTCCTCCATGGAATCTGAATTCTATGCACTTGAAACTGCAGCAGATGAAGCAGAATGGCTTCGGGAGCTCATATATGATCTTCCAGTGGTTGGGGCTCAGATACCAGCGATACCGATATACTGTGACAACCAGGCGACTGCGGCGGTGGCATCAAATGACCTCTTCAACGGAAAGAAGAGGACTGTGCGGTTGAAGCACAGGGCAGTACACGATCTTATCAAAAGAGGTGTAATTGCAGTGGTTGATGTTCGGAGTCAGGAGAACCTGGCAGATCCGTTCACAAAGGGCCTCAAGCACCAGTTGGTCGATGACACAGCTTGTAAAATGGGCTTGAAGGCATTCTGATAGTGTGTCTTTGTAATCCTACCATAAAATTTTATGCTATTAGTTCAAAGAGAAATCTACTAGGCATCTAACTTTTGGTTCAAAGGATGATCACTGACTGGAAAACTATCAGGTAACAGTGGGTACTTGTTCTCTGGAACATGGAAGGGATACGGACCCATAACCACTATTGTCTACTATGTATTTTTCTGCGAAAAAAAAACAGATCCTGTGGAAGGTTGGCTTAAATGCTTTAATGAGTTCTCAGGCAGAGTGAATGCCTGGTGTGCTTTACAGAAAGCACGGTAGAGCAGCACTACAAGGAGTAAAACTCCATGCTATAGTGGGGTGACTCCACCATGAGGTTTCCAGGTAGGGGTAATGCCTCGGCTTTGCAAGCCAAGTCACAGTGGCGTAGCACCGCAAATAGGCAGGTAGCCTAATGCTGTATGACGTAATTAAAGAGTTATAGACAACACTACAAAGGGGAGGATGGCCCCATGTTACAGTGGCACGACACCACGATGAGGTACCCAGGTAGGGGTAAAGCCTCGCCTTTGCAAGCCATGTCGTTGCGGGGTAACACCGCAAGGAAGCCTTAGGCTTCATGCTGGGTAGTTTGGCACTACAAAGAGGCTTGTGACCTCATGCTACAGTAGTATGACACTACGATGAGGTTCCCAGGTAGGGGTAATGCCTCGGCTTCAGGCCATGTCATAGCGGCGTAGCACCGCAAGGAAGCGCAAGGCTTCATGCCATATCTCTTTAATAAAGAACTCACCTATAGTGTATGGAAAGAGATATCAGGCCGTCTCTTGAGGGTAAACTTGTAGATGCCCAAAATTATATACTGAAATCAGGCTGGCACAGGGCCTTTAATGTGCAGCCAGAAGCACACGTAACTATACTTTGTGAGTGGGAAAAATTACAATTGTGGTGCAGAATTCAAGGCGTAGTCCATTCTTGTATCACATTGTTATTTAACCCATGCGGGAAGATTCAAGTCGTCAGCGACATCTATCCTAATGCAAAATAGACAGTTACTGTAGGGAACGCTCAACCCTGGACACATATATATGTTGTGATATGTGGGAGATTGTTGGTACTTTCTTTACATGGAGAGAGCTTTCTCTCAACATGCCTTGTAAATTTTAGTCCCACATCAGAAATATACCATGAGTTATCTCAACATATATACTTGGGTGTGTTGTTGAGAGATGCACATGGGGTGGTGACCCTAAGGAGGGAACCATGTGGGTGATTTTACAAGGAGGTAAGAATAAGGCTCCAAGGATTAAGCATTAATACTTTTGT